>PVKS010003244.1:0-106488 GCA_004027875.1 Aplodontia rufa | reverse complement strand
ACACACACACACACACACACACATATATATATATATATGTATATATATATATATCCAAATATATATCATATTGTTTTGTTGGAAGCATTTGTGATTGTTCAACAAATTAATTTCTTTAAAAAAAAGTATTCCAGCTTTGGAAGAAAAATTCCCTTTAGGTTTCAATTTAAATCCTTAGTATTTCAGTCATGTGACCTTGTACTTCATTGTCCTGCAGACATTTGTGGAGTAACTTTACCACTGATTAAGCCACCAACAACACTGGAAGAAATTTTTGTGGGAAAAATGCCATTACTCTCATTCATAGTGTCCAATATGATGCTTTCATCCAAGCAACACAACCCCCTACTTTCCAAGCAGGGAAATCGTAACAGATGAGTGTAGCCAAACAAAATTTTCTATTCTGCTGTCAATGTTTAAAACTCCAAAGTTGGATTAAATATGAAAAGATATTATTTTTAAAAATTGCAAACTGAATATATTTTTTGTAAAGAGAGGTCAATGCCAGCAGTCGCTATGGCTTAGACTTGGTTCTACTCTGTCTCTCATGAGCTCCTGTGTTGGAGATTTGCTCATTAGTGTGGCAAAGCTGGCAGGTGGTGCAGCGTTTTTAAGGTGGGGCCTATGAAAGTTCCTTTCACCAGTGCTGGGGCTGCCTTAGGGAAGGACTAAGGTTATCGTTTTGGAACTGTGAGTCAGTTTTTGCAAAAGCAAGTTGTTCTAAAGGAAAGCCCAACCCCTGAATCACTCCCTGGCCTCTTGTCTGAGATAGGATCTCTTTGTTTCACACAGTTTACCACCATTATAACACCATCCACCATGATGTTCTTACCAGAGCCAAACTGTTGTCAGCAACCTGACTTTGATCCTCCAGAATTGTGAGCTAAATAAACCTTTTTTCTTCCTAAAGTTCCCCAGCTTTAGGTATTTTATTATAATAATGAAGAACAGACTAATTCTGTGGCCACCATTTTTCCTGTATAAGTTACCCGCTAGTCAGTAAGGCACTAACGAATTCTTTCATATAATAAATCAGAAAATAAATAAAGCATGAATCATGAGGAAAAGAACAGTTTTGGAAAGTACAGCTCTAAGGATACTGGCTTAAGAAATTCTACTCCAGATTGAAAATAAATGGATAATAAGGCAAGGATTCGAGCAAGCAAAACCCATGATGGTTAAGTGTTGCCTGGGTGTGAGTAGAGTCAGGAAATGCTACTTGGCTGAATTCTGGAAGAATTTAATGGATGGTGTTCTTGGGAACATCAGTATAATGGCAGTTACAATCATTCTGAAAGCTTAAGGAAAAAGGCAAGGTTTCTATAGTTATTATAAGGGAAATAGTTACATCTGAAAAGAAGATAAACCAAAAGCAGATTTTGTGAGTACAAAATTTTGTTCAGGACACCAAGAAAATAAAGATGGAAAATCTTTTAAAAATATATGACCTGGAAAAACAAACATGTACTTTAAGCTGCACTTAATTAGCAAGTTATTAATTATTAACAGGATCAAATATATGCTGTTGGAAAAATAAATGCCACACATAATATTAAATTAGCTTTTTTCCTAGTTCCTGAGAAACTAGAAAATTATGGTTAAAAGAATCATAGATACTATAAAACTTTCACTGATCTTAAAACATCATGTGAAAATCTCATGAGGCTAAGGCACAGACAAATTTCGAACACGGTAAGTTCAAGAGGATACGTCCCTGAGTGACCTTAACCTCCTCAACTCTTGCCCCTTATAGAAGAAGAATGACAATTTTTTTTCTCCAATAGTATCTCCTTAGTTGGAATGGACCCTCACAACAAAAGAGAGATTAAAAACAGAATAGAGAAAGTAAAACAGAATTAAAGTAACACATATACTTTTATATACCTAGGAGACTTCCAGGGAATGTGTAGTTCTCTAACAGGAGGCTTTGAATCCAGCTTATATAGCATGTTCAACAAATAAGTAAACCTTGAGAGAACTGACAAGACAAAGAAGAACAAATTTGAACTTTCAGGGTAGCAATGTAGGTTAAAAATCAGTGAATAAAAATTGTTAATGTAGATTCCTCTGGCATAACATATAAAGGTGTAAAGTTGTCTCTAGTAGTGACTCTTGTAGAAGATGGGAAAGATACAAATTTTCTTTGCAAATATAAATTCTGCTTTTAAGCAAATAGTAGGAGTACAGAGAGTTTGAATATATCTGTTGTTTCTTAATTGCTGTCCACTCAACAACTTTCTATACTTAAAGGCATATTATGTTCTTCTACATTCCCTTGATTGTCATCATCATGCAGAAAAAAAAATGAAGATGCACCTTCCTGAGATAAGCAAGAGCTGTCTGGAACAACCCATGCCTTTTCCTCATCCTTCTTGTAACAAAATACCAGAGTTTCTTCAGCCTAGAAGTCAAAGTATCATCCAGGTTGTAAAACCCAAAATGGAGTGAATTGGCTGTCACTCACTGCAGTAAGAGGTCAGGCATGGAGAAGGCTTCCTCTAACCTGGTGCCTTAGGGAAGTGGCTTGCCGTGGATCCTAGAAGTCTTTTGATTCTTGTTTTCCATTAGTGAGTAATAAAGTTGCTTTGTCTTACTTGTGTAAGTATTGTGTCTTAATGGACTTATATTCTGGAAGATGGACTTGTGCAAAACCTTATTTTAGATTTAGAAACCTTAGCAGAAATGAGCATGGTCTTTGCAGTCTTCTGAGATTGGTAACCAATCTGTGGTGCTCCACTCCCACCCTCTCAGGATATGTGCCTGGTATGTCTACATATCAATTAAATTCACCAAGCCAAAAGTTAAAATATTTCACATGGCTAAGGAAAGCTTGTATATGGTAGCTAGGACTAAGCTTTAGATGATAGTTATACGAAGGCATTAGGCAAACAGACAATTGTCTACTTGCTCACAATACTCAATTTTCTATACTTCATAGGGTCAATGGAATAGGAAGAACATAAGCTGTGGCACAGAACAAGCCCCACTACAAGCCCTAGGTGGATTAATGATCAGTGGTGAGAGTCTACTCAAGCCAAGACAATGCTTCTTTTTTGAGGTGGAGGTTGCATACAAAGATGAGGCCACATGAAGAAAATAAAATCATCTTTCTGTATCACACAGAATTATTGTGAACATCTAATAGAATAGCATATGTGAAAACATTTTTTAAAGTGTGAGTTTCTATGGAGTTTTGAAGTATGATTTATCATTAATCAAATATTCCTCTCACATCTGACAGTTTGTAAAGTCTCTTAGAAGGACAACTTCAAATCCATGGAGGCCAATCGGCTGCTTTCCATCTCATGCAAAACTCAATTGTTTAGGCCTCTAAGTATCCTGGGAATGACTTTCAGATGTATCAAAATAGTATTTGGTGAGTGGTGAACTTGTTAATTTAATAATACTTTATGCCTTTTGTTTCCGAAGTCAGTCATTGGGTTTAATGTTATAGCATCTTCAAATAAAGATCCTTAGTAAGGACAGCATCTATAACAACTAACTGAACTTAATGGAGAAAAGAAAAACATCACAGAACCAAAATGAAGTTTTTAACAGCCTCTTGAATGAATTTGAAGTTTTTAATATGTCAAGTGGTTTCCATTCTTTAAGATTCATTCAAAGGTTACGAATTGTCATCCTGTGATTTAAATAAAGTGTGGTGCTAAATACAGAAATATCAGTAAAAACTAATTGTGTACGTGGAAACTGCCCCTATAGTAAAGTATAATTATCTACTAATATTGATGTTCATAATTTAGATAGTATTTTTGAAATGACCATTAAAAATAGTTTGTTGTTAGTAAGTTTCAATCAATTTGTTCTACATTTCTATCTTAAGAACCATAAGAGATCATATCATTTTTATTTCCTGAGTTCCTGTAAAAAGAAATTGTTTTTGAGCTCAGTATTCTTCCAGTTCATTGAAAACTGAGGCTATGAAATGGAGACAATTATAATATAACTCTTAATTCTCTGGGCTTGGATGACTGACAGGTCCCAGGTGCTTTCATCTAGAGATAATATTCTCCGGGTGGCAGAGCTTGGGTCCTGGGTAGATTTCACAGGCAGTTAGCTTGATGGCTCTACAATTGCTTCCTGGACTGTCACTTGTCTGCCTGTTGATGGGCTTCAATGGGCTCTCCAGTTCCCCTTAGGTGTAATTTTTTCTTGACTTCTCTTTGATCCTGAGGTAATGGAGCATTTTATCAATTTTGGTGAATAGTTCTTGATCAGATTTTTTTTTCTTTCTTCAGAAGATCAACATTCTAAGCTGTTTAGTCAGGGAAAACAGGAAAAGAGGTGAAGCAGCGGCCTCTCTCCCTGTCCCCTTGTGCTTTTTGTGTTAACCTTTACAATGCATTCCAGGTGACATCATTTCTATATTCATCCATAAGAGAAAGTTTTAAATAACACAGCAAGGTCCAGTTAACCGTACTTAGGATGAAAGGTCCCTTATCATAGGTCTGTTGACAGGGGATTAGGATGTTGAAGTTTGTCACTCTACCTACCTTGGAATAGGGTTATCACCAATTATGGATGCCTTTTCTGAGTTTTAATGTGAAATATTAAATGGGCAGGATGCACTAATCTGGTAATCTCCAAGTTAAAATGATGATTGAAGGATAGCCTCTAGAAAATCCTATCATCCTGTTAGTGAGTGAGTGAAGACACGTTACTTTGCCAAGATTAAGTTCATCAGAGGGTAGAGATGGTGGGAAGAACAATTTCTTTTGCAAATTAAAGGCAATTATTAGAATGCTACATTGGCATAAAATTTAATTAAATTTATCCCTGGTTCCATTAGCATTCAAGTAATTAAATTGAATGTGATGTGTCTTAGAAGGGGAGAGGGGCAGAGTTCACCTATTATGCATTAAAAAAATGTTATTTACCCAAAATACTGATTATAAGACTGAAGATACTACGCCTGGTTTTTGAGGTGGGATATTCTCTAAAGTGTTATGCATAATATATCTTGAGCTCTAAAATTAAATGAATACTATTTAATTAACCTTGTCTCATTTTGTGAACTTGTGCTTTCTGAGGGAAGAGAAAGTGTTGACAGCTTTGGAATTTTGAGGCTGTGATGATTTCATGCCATTCCAGTTTTTGAGATAGGTTTTTACATTAAAGGTGTCATTAATGTAATGTCAAGTATTCCAAATTTAACATGTCCACTTGTTAGCTTAAAATATATTTATTGCATATAAAGATATATTAAATAAATGTGATGTTTGGCACTGAAATTGAAGAAATGAATAAGAGTTGACCTCAGGCGGTGGACTACTTTGTGGGAATCACTGATGTTTCCAGGTTTTACTTAATAAATATGAGTACTATGAATTTATGAATTTTAACTTTTCTTTTCTTTGGCCTTTTGCTCATTTCTTTGGCTCCTAGAAAACCATATGAGTAATCCACCATTGCCATCTATCCAGAGTCATGTAACATGTAGTTTTAATTATTCTTACGTACTATTTTTGCTTTTTTTATTTTGTGCTCATTTCCTCATTATTATAATTTTAAATTTAGTTGTTATACCAATAAATAAGGAAAAAAACAAAACCCACCAGTTCTCATTCCAAATGAGCATCTATATGGCTGAATATACATTGCCATATAGGGTTTTTTGGTAAATATGTGTTGATTGATTAATTGCAGTTTCATGATCCCTGTGTTTTTCACTAAGTATCATGTTCCATGATTGTTGCTGTCTGTCTATGTTAGGGAAGAATTCTCTCCAAATATAGTGCGTTCCTTTATGAGAGAATCAATCAGCACTTCCTATTTCCAGTTCTACATGAACCATATCTGGGAAGAGGAACAGGGTTTCTTCCTCTTGCCTGTAGAGTTCTGTCATGAAAATGGAATACAACCACATTGTGCTTCTGATGCTCAGCCTTTTTCCCACATATTTTATTACGCTTTCCTCAACTTGACTGTCTATATAAACTCATACATCGCTTAATATCAGAAATATGTTCTGAGAAATGCATTGTTAGGCAATTTCAAACCACAGAGATTATACTTACACAAACTAAGACGATGATTGTGTCATAGTGATGTAATCATGGGACCACCATCATATATTTGGTTCATTGCTGACCAAATCCTTGTTGTACAGTGCATAACTATATTACTAAGACACATTATAATAAGATAAGATAAGACATTTTAAGTTTAGAGATTGATATATTATAGAATAGCACCCAGTCAAGTCTGGTTTAATATTGAATATGGCAAAGAGAGTTTGGAAATATTCATTCTGAATATAACAAGATGAATGGTCTATGCCTCCTCTGTTCTAGAATTACCATTCTCTATATTAATCATGGTCATGATAAGTCCTATTGCCTGTACTTCTGTTGGATGAGTTAATGGATAAACAGGATTATATTACACAACACATTCTGTGAACTGGTGCATCAGTGGGTGTTCTGACTCACACACACATACACACACATTCTTCCAATGTTTCGTGTCTCTTACTTTGAAGGCCTTGAATTGAATACAATCTAGAGTGAGAACCTGTCTTCACTCTGTCAACAACCACCTGATGGAAACGTCTAAGTACCATTATTAGACACTTACATAACTATTTGTCTGGAAAGATTAAAAGGGAAAAATGTAAACAAGCAAAGCTTATGAAGCATTAACTGTATACTAGGAATATAATCAACTACCTTAAATGTGGCACACTATATTTAAGAGAACTCTGAGGCACCCAATATTATTAACATTGTTGCCACTTTACAGAAGACAAAAACAAAAAAGAAGTATAAATTTATTGCCCAAGGAGACACATAAGGAAATTATAAAAACCTCATTAAGATCAAGGATATTTGGTAAAAAAAAAAAGGGGGGGTCGTTACTTGATCAAGAGAATTCTTCTGTAAGAGATCATTTGATATTTAATTTCACAAATTATTATTTATTATTTAAGGACTGGAGGATGTAGGAGTCACTGAGGTCACAAAGCGGTCTTACACTTAGTAGAAAACGGTAACTTCTGCATTTGTTTATGTCACTATCGTTTGGTTATCTTACTTCAATGTCACACTGCCTTCTTCATGTCATTATCTTGTCCCTGGAATTAAATAGCTTATCCTCTTTTTGTACAGTGTTCTTTCTTTTCTTGAAGCCAGTTGTACAGAATTAGGATTTCTTGGGTGGTCTGTGAACGTTAATGGAGCAAATCAATGGAAGTCAATGAAATTTAAAGACAGATTTAGTCTTTGACATTATGAACATGTTATTACCTTATTCTGGACCTAGATAATTGGTTGTTAAATTTTCTCACCTCCATTATTGTCTTAAAATTCTTGCTTGGGCCATATTATTTTTTAATGTGAGCTCTTTATCTTCCACCTGCTGAGCTCTCTTGATGTCCTTTACTATTCTCAACTTTCTATTTTTTCCCCACACTAATTATCAGTTTACAAAAAATAATTGATTTATATATGATGTTTGGCATGTTTTGTCTACTTTATCCATACTGTGGTTAAAAGTGTCCGCTAAAAGTTCATGTGTTAGAAGACTAGTTCCCAATGTACTGGCTGGTAATGAGAGATGGGGAATTTTAGGAATATTTTAGTCAGTTTTATTGTTGCTGTGATTAAAGGATCTGACAAGAATATTTCAGGAGGAAAAGTTTATTGTGGGGGAGCTCATGGTTTCAGAGTTCTTAGTCCATAGCAGGCTGACTCTAATCCTTGGGGCTTTAGGTGAGGCAGGACATCAGGGGAAAGAGCATGGCAGAGGGAATCGGTTCAAGGCGTAGCCCCAGAAAGCAGAGACAGAGACTCCATTCACTAGATATAAAATATATACTCCAAAGGCATGCCCCCAAAGATACTCATCCTCCAGCCACATCCTACTAGCTTACAGGTACCACCCAATTATTCCCTATTGGATTAATCAAACCACTGATTGGATTAAGCCTCTTATAAAGCAATTATTTCTCCTCTCATCCTTTACATTGCCTCATATATTGAAGTTTTGGGGAACACACTTCATGAAAACCTTGACAAGGAAAATTGAGTCCTTTCATGATGGGAGTGAGTTTTTCTCCCTCACCTGACTGAATCAGTCACAGCAAAAATCAAGTTGCTATAAGCAAGTTTGCCCAATATATTTTGTCTTTCTGTTTCTTCCTATGCCTAGTTGTCTTTATAGACATGAGTTGAACCAGCTACTCTTGGGCTTTCCAGTATTCAAAATTGTGAGTTAAATCAATTTCTCTCCTTTTAAATCACCCTGTCTCAGTTGTTTGATAGCAACAGAAAATGAATAAAAGCATAACAAAGTAAGTACCACAAAGGTAAGAAACATTGCTACTATATCCAAGGTGCCTATGTGACACAAGGTGCTCAACATGTATTTCCTGAATAAATAAATAAATGACTGGAAAAGTAAGTAATATCAGCAGGAGAAGAGAAATAAATAGTTATCCACTCCCAGTGCTATTTGATCAGTATCTCTTCCAACCCTGTTTGGGTTGGAAGGAAGGAAGAAGAAAGAGAAGAGAGGAAGAAAGGGCAGAATGAAGTAAAGATGAACGAAGAGAAGGAGGATGAGGTACAAACAAATAAATAAGTATGGTGCTGCTTGGGGTGACCTCTTCAAATCTAAACTCAGGCTACAGATTTGTTTTTTAACAGCCTAGAGTGAAAATGTCTGTTATAAATGGCATTGGTAGGGACAAGTATTTAAGAGGTGGAATAGAAGAGACAGATAAGTGAATTTGTTTTGTTTTGAAGTTTTCTGGCACATTTTCTAATAGCTACATCAGGATTATTAATGAGGAGTCCACATAGGGACTTGTAAAGTGCTAGGTTTGCAATTGTTCAGAAACATTTGCTTCCTTGTTAGAATATACACAGAAACCTCCAAATTGTCCACTCCTGGGGGAAGCATTTGAAGCAAGTTCAGGATGAAGTTCCAGTCAGTCACTACAGAGAGGATTTTAGTCCTGTTTATGTTCAGAAAATATTTTGCTTTTTGCTCAATGTAATGCAGACACGGAGCATATCCAGCAGATTTCATTGTGACTGCAAGACATTTCCAAGTGACTGGACAACTCTTTAATGAAAAGAAGAACACCAAGAACATGATATTATCTTCAAATGCTCCTCACACAAAATGTACAATATTCCTTAAAAATGAATGGACAAAGAACTTGAATAAATTACAAAATCATATGAAAACATCAGATATATTTTCATTATGGAGCGAGCACAATTAATAGCAACTCAAGTGTAAATTCTCATACATTTCAACCACTATTGATAGCATCAAATTGTATCACTTTAGAAATTCAAATACTGACTATATAGATTATAGAGTCTAATCACATAACTTGAATATGTCTGCTTGTTCACCAAGTATAAATTCTCTGGTTTGATAAGACCAGATTGAAGTGTGGCATTGTGAACCATATGGTTTGAATTTGTAGTTAGAAATTTCAAATTCATGTTTTGAATAACCAAAGCATCTAAATTATTTATGAATAAACATCATGTCAATGATTCTTAAGTTATGAGTTTTACTTGTACGTAAAAAGCAGAAAGTAGGGCTGTAGCAGTTTCTCAGTGGTTGGAGCACTTGCCTGGCATGCAGGAGAACCTGAGTGTGAGCCCCAGCACCACATACACAACTGAGTGTTGGAGGAACAAAGGCCAGATAAAAAACAAATCAAGTTGATTCTCTCTTTCTCTCTCACTGGCTTTCTCTCTTAAAAAAAAAATCAGAAAGTGATTAAGTAAAGAACATACAAATAATATGAAAGATCATTATAGACAAATGTAAAATGCAATTGATAAATATATTTTTAAGAGAGAGTGAGAGAGGGGAAAGAGATAATCAATTTTATTTAAATTTTTATCTTGCCTTTGTTTCTCAGACGCTTATTTGTGTATGTGGTGCTGGGGTTAAAACCCAGGTCCTCGTGCATGCCAGGCAAGCGCTCCAATAGCTGAACCACTGCTCCAGTCCCTTGATGTAATTTTTTGCATACTACACTATTTTGAAAACTTTTGTTGGATAATTCACTGCAGAAAGCAATAACAGAATAATATAATAAATTTAATGCGTAATTTTCTCTGAAATATTGAAATATCTTAAAGAAAGATGAGAGGAAGATATAGACACTTAAAAAGGATACCAAAGTGAGGAGACCTTTAAGTTGATAATGTGTAATAAGCACATTTGATATTGATATTTTAATGACACATGCATTAATATTTTACCAGCAAGTCTGGTTGCTGCAGGAAGCCTTAAAGTTCCTACTATGCAAATATATCCATAAAGGTTTAAGTGTTGATAGTTTTCATTAATGATGTTTCCTGCCCATACATGATTAGCAATGCATGATATTGGAAGTACAATGTAATTTCTCATGTTTTCCCTTTTTATTTAAAAATAGTCTTCCTTTAATTTAGCTGTTATATATTTTATTTATTTTTATGCATAGACAATGCTAAATTGTGTAGTGATAATTATTTGAGTCACCACTCCTTCTGATCAATATTTATGTAATTATTAGACTTTAGATCAATATTTATTACCATAATCCTCCACTCTTATTCCTAATATCTTTTTTATATATAGGTAATTAAACACTACCTTCCATCCTCAGTTTGGTTGTAAATTTACAACTTTATTGAAGATATCTTGCCAATAAATTGTGCTTTTTAAATAACTTTATTCTTATGTCCAATGTTTGTGGTTTTTAGAACATTGTCCCCTAATACATTGCATACCTTATTTTTCTGTTCTTTTATGAGTTAAAAATTCATTGCTCACACATCTCAGGAAAAGCTTTTGTCATTAACATTTTTTAACATAAAGTAGAAATGTGTTGAGTAAACATCAACCCACTACCTGGCTGTGCCCATGTATCCCACTCAAATATGCTTCAGGGAATAGTCTTTATTAGATTTAGTGATATATTTTGCTGCTGCATTTGTGTTTCATAGACATTGTTCAGATAAAGTGACAACCCCAAAGTACCCTAAATATACAACTGATTCTGTCATGGTTGAAATCAGAATTTCTTCCCCATGGCTCAAGATAAGTGGAAGGGCCAGAAGAAAGCGTGAAGAGTCGCCTGAGTCTGGTCCTTTCACACACATTGTAGATCTCAGGGCATCACCATGAGGGCAGTGGAACTCACCCAAGAGCACTGAAATTCTCAGTGGCAGTTTGGATTGGAATGGAGTGTTGTCTGACCCAACATCCAAACTCTCATAGGTACACTTAAAACAATAAGTCACTGACTTTTTCCATGGGATCAAATCCTTCCCTTTCTCTCTGCGTCCAGTAACTACAGTGATGTTTTGTGCTCCTGCATGGAAGCCCTGTCTTAAATTGCCATTTATTTTCCACTTCTCATAAGAAAGCAGTACAAAACTCCAACGATGAAGACTACTTCTTAGTCAGTCGTCAACTTCCTCTCTATTGAATGGCAAAGGAAAGGGAGAAATCTGACCCACATCTCATGCTAAGGTGGAATTATTTGGTACCACGGTGAAAACCAGGTTTGTCGCACATAACATAATATTAATTAGTACAAAAGGTAAAAGTATGATTTTGTGGTAATGCCACAAGGGAGGTCACGCCTTTCTTACACTAAGCCATACATGAACGAGTGCTCCTTCTTCTGCCCAAAGTTATTTCAGAATGTTTCAGCATCTCTTAGTCAAACCCAAATTTTAAATCCCTGCAGAACTCATGGGCTTCAGGGTCTGGACAAAGTGATATTTTAAGCTTCATATCATCCTTAGACTTTCCTGCACCAGCTGTGAAAATCAATTAGCTTTGGTGAAAACCGAGCTGCTCTATGCTCTCAATAATGAAAAAGGCCAACTGCACGCTGGCAATTTTCTCTGTCCTCACAAAGACGAATGAGGACTTTGAATCTTTTCAGTGCTCCATGGAATTGACTTTTACTTCTGTTTTGAAAGTTGCCAGACATGTGGGGAGATTAACACAGAAGACTCTTCAGAGCAGCAGGAAAATTATACCATTGCACACCAGTGACATTTGTGACTCCCTCAGGCTGGTATGCAGCCATCAGACAGTCAAAACAAACACCTCCCGAACACATGCCAGAACTCAGCTCCCCTCACAGTGGCTGCCTTGATAAAAACAGAAAGAGCTGATGGTACCTCATCAATTCCAAAGACCCAGTCAGTAGCTGAGACAATATCAAGGAGACAATGTCAGGAGCACACTGGATGAGGAGAAAGCCACTGAGGTGGAGGTCAGCACTGGGAAACCCCAGAAGGGGAGAGGTTCATTTGTTGGCCATGGGGTCAGAGATTGTTCCTCACTAGCCTGCTCTACCCCTTCTGGGATGGTAGTAACTTCTGAACAACAGAAAACAAAACAAAACCAATCATAAAAGAGCCCTCTTGCTCACCCCTTACACCACTACCAGCACCATTTTAATCACCAACTACCTGCGTGATAAAAAATAATATTATAATAAAGTCTCTACTGAGTGAAGGTAAGGTTTCTCAACCCAGGCACCATGGGATAGTGGGGTCAGTAATTCCCCTGGTGGGGGGCTGTTCTGAGGATGGTAGGTATTTAATAGCCTCTCTGGCTTCTACACACCAGATGACAGTAGTCACCCCTGTCAACTCGTGATTAGAAATAAGTACAGACATTGCCAAATCTGTCCTGGGGAAGCAAAATCACTTCACTTGAGAATAACTGAATTAAAGTGATAAATTCTTTTAAGTTCATAAAGAACAACATAATTCAAACAATTGGGGAAATTTCATATTATTAAAAACACTGAGTGTATACCTCAATTATCACTGATGTATCTTGTTCCACATTTTTAATGTAATTAATCAGCATATTATGGATTCTGATTACAAGACTTTTACATACACAGAGATTGATGACTGGATAAACAAGGTTTCTTTTAAAATGATTAGATTCGAAAACTTTGTTGGCTTATTTAAAATCTTTTGCCTCACCTTATAATTAACACTACGTTTAACATGTTTTATCTCATTTGACTCATAGATAAGAAAATCAAATTAGTTTCCCATTTTCATTGTGCAACCAGATGCAGTGAAAGTAAATGATGCACTAAAGAGTAAATGTCAAATATTTTTAAATAAAATTATTGTTTTCTCTAAATGACATTTTTTTGTATTTACCAGAAAAAAAGAAGAGACATATTTCATACTTTAAACAAAGTGAATTGAAATAAGAACTTTAATGAAAATTGTGAGTTACAGTGGAAGAGATGCTTGAAGATATTGGATTCTTTTCTGTTAGTCAAAGTTCTTTATTAAAGTTATTATGGGTTCTGATGATAGGAGGAGAGAATGGTAGATTCTGAACTTGATTTAAGGGTTAATAGCAAGTCTACTAAATATAGTGTGGAAGACTAAAACACTGTAATTGCTGCAAGTTTGTCCCATCTCAGGGCGAATGACCCAGTGCACTATCTCTGGTCTAATGGTGAAGTGCACTTTTCCACCCTCTGAACCTGTTCTGGGCCATGTGACTTGCTTTGTCTTAAAGGTCATTAGAAATCATGGCATAAGTAGAAGCTTGACTAGTGTTTCTACTTTTGCTTTTGCCCTGATTTTGAACTCTATGCAGCCACCACCATGCAAACAAGCCCAAGCTCTATTGTTGGATGATGAGAGACTCTGGTCAAGACACCGCTGTCATAGAAACTGACTTTATGCCATCTGCTTGTCTGTGAAGAGAGAAACCATCAGTGACTGACCACAAAAATCTCATGACTTACCTATACTAGACCCAAAGAGTCTTTTTTGATCACGAAAAGTGGTCAAATTTGTTGCCCAAAATCACTGAGTTTTGGAGCAATTAGCAGAAAAAGCAAACCAATTTACTTACAATTAAGTAGCAAAATTTAGATCAACTGGCAAACAAAATTATTGACAAAATGTAGCAGTCACTTGGTCACATTGCCTTATTTAAATTACTCATGAGAGAAATGTGTTTCAGCTGTGCATATTTGTATAATAGAGAGTAGTGATTGTGGGACAATAGACAGTTATGAATTTTGTCTGATTCTTTTATTCTGAATTCATCATCTTCATCTTCATCATCTAAGCCAGGTGCAGAGGTACATGAGTAAACTGTTATGCTATTGCCTTCTTTTGAAATATGGGGAAAATAGTGATGCCAGTTAGCTATAATTATTATGAATAAGGAATCTGTAACATGTCTAAAATGACAGTTGATGATTTCAATTGCGGACCCAGGTCTCCATTGCTCCTCAGGTACTCTTCTCAGTTCATTCACAGCTTATGAATCTGGGTTCATCCATAGTCATCCTCTCTATCCATCCACTCAATTTCCTTGTGTGCTAATGTATTCATTCAACAAGCTTCAAGTCCATCCTATGTTCCAAACATTATTAACGCAGAATTGAACAAAACAGACCTCTTTCCAGCTGCTGCAAACATAGTATGCCTACTCATTCTTCCTTCTCCACCTCCTGCCTTCTTCACACCACCTAGCCCAAAGCTCTTTTCCTCTATATATCAGAATCAATTTATTTTCTCTTTCTTTCTTTTTTTTAGGTTTTGTACTAGGGATTGAACTCAGGGGCATTTAACTACTGATCCATTTCCCCAGCTCCTTTTAATTTTTATTTTGAGACAAAATTTCCCCAAATTGCTCAGAGCCTCGCTAAGTTGCTAATATTTGTTTTGATCCTATGATCCTCCTGCCTCAGCCTCTCAAGTTTCTGGGATTACAAGTGTGAGCCACAATGACCCCATCATATCAGTTTCTTAACTCAATGATGAGGATCTGCTTTTAGAATCATAACAGACATTTAGAGCTGTTGGGGAAGTTTAATGACGATGCCATGGAACCCAGTGATCAGATTAGGAAACAAATCCTAAGGAGGTTATATTTCAGATACATGTCTGTCTTACATATATACATATGCACACATATATAATGTATAAGTATCTATGCACTCTTACACATTTGTGGCATCCACATGCATAAACACACATGAGGCATTTTCTTAAAGAAAGAAAAAGGCAAGAAAGTCATGCTTTATTTCATTTTTTAAGAGAGAGAGGGACAGTGAGAAAGAGAGAGAGAGAAGGAGAGAATTACTTTTATTTAGTTTTTCATGTGGCTTTCATTGCTCCAACATTTCCTTATGTACACGGTGCTGGATTTTAAGCCCACATCATCATGCATTCCAGGCAAGCACTATGACCGCTGAACCACCATTCTAGCCCTTTATTTCATTCTTAAAGAAAAATTAAGACTACTGACACCAGGCCATATTTTCAAAATGGTAGGAGACCTAAAAGTATGAATTTCCTGCTCTGTGCGAGACACAGGGGAGGCATTTTATATAAATTATTTTATAGAATTCTGATGCCCCTTATGACGTAGGGATTGCATAAAAGAGCAAGCATGGTACAGAACGCCACCTCAAATCCTGTGCTCTTTACACTGTATGCTTTAACTTAATAAGACATCTATGCAGCTTATCTTTAAAATCAAAGCAAGTTGTACTCACAATTGTAACTGACTGGACAAATGGTTCAGAAGGTAAAGGACAGATGCACATTAAATCCTGGCCACATAACATTCATGTTAAATGCTAGCTTCTTGAAAGAACACTATTTGATGTAGTGACAGTTCAGCACCTTATTTATAGGTATGTCTACACATCCATTCTTATTAAGCATAGCATCCAATTTCATAAAATAGTAAGATATACTTGAATATTTGTCCTCTGTGTATTCTATCATCAGTGTCTGACAGTGATAATACTCTCATATGCCAGTACCTATACTTGAGTTTAGAGGTTTTATTTAAATCAAGAAATTAACATATTTTACAACACAAGTGTGACATAAGAGATTTATGAATTTGCAAACTGTCCTTCCCCGCTGAGAACAGAAACTAGTTTTAGAGCTTAGTCTATGATAGGACTATATACAATTATGTGAATGGAAAAAAAATGGCATGGTATTGATGATATAATTTATTCTTCCAACATAAGCTGTTTTATTTTCTCTCCTTCCTTAAGCAGTCTACTAGAGTAAATTAAAGAAAAGGAATTAAATAAGACTGAAATCTCAGCTACTGTTGGTGTACGTGGCACACTGATGATAACATGCTTCATTCCAAGCAGTTGACATACAATAAATTCAAAGAACCATAAATCACTCTAGTGGTCACTAATTTTAATGGACTATAAATGTTTAAGACCATTGTTTTCTCCACTTAATGATTCCTAAGAGCATATGAGAAAACTCCTCAGGATATCCAGGAGGTGTTCTGAAGCTACAACCTATTATGGAACTTTCCTAGAAACTAGAACTTTGACCAACATCTTCCAAAAGGATTTTCTCACGACAGTTGCACAAGGGGTGTGTGTGTGTGTGTGTGTGTGTGTGTGTGTGTTGCTTTATTTATTTTCTGACTTGCACATGAGCATATCTGTCAATTTATAAAGCAATGCTTGTTTGTCTTAATTTTATTATTGTTTAAAAAGAATACTTTTGGCCTTTGATCTCATTATACATCCTCTATGAAAGATTTTTTATGAAAACAGAAAGCAGAAAGGATAACTGTTTTGGTTTTTAAAAAAATAATATCATCTTCCATTGATTTTCCTGTCAAAGGGAGAAAATACTTAACTCAGAGTTTATAGGAATGCATTATTAATCATTTATAAATTATTAGTACTGAATTTTAAACCTCACTGGTAAACATAATTTCCTTCAAAAATGTAACAGTGGGAAAAAGTGAAATTGTTCTGATTTTTGTGTTTCTAATATGGCACAGCTTTTCCTTTCAGAACAATCTAATTGCCTTTTGGTAAAAGTATAAAACTCCATGGAAGAGATGGCATTTTGATGCATATGTTGCTTCATCAGGGTGTTTGCTACAAAGTAAATAATGATAATATCTTTCCATTACTTCAATTCCACAGTATTTCTTCCTGAGTCCACCAATGAAAAAAAAAATGAAGTGTTAAGAAATAAAAACTAAAAAGTAGTTATGTTTATGCTATAGTGGCTTTTAAACTTTTTCGTGTGGTTTAAAACATATTTGAATTGATCTACAGATTCGAGATAATCCTGAACTATGACCTAAGGGATTTATATGAAATTTAATATATTGATTTGTAGAAAACAAAAGGAGTAAGAAGAAAAAAGTATATTTCAATGCCTGTCTGTCCTCTACTAGTTACAAATTATATTTTCTTAAATTGACAGAAAAAAATAGATAAATTTTGAATAAATATATCTATTTTGTGTCACCAGATATGGAAAACTTATGTCATAAATTTGACAGAAAGTACAATAAAGATAATAGTAGCAACTTTATCAAAACATTAATGAAAAATTAAAAAATAAATAAATGCAAATAATATATATTAAGCTAAATTCGACTATAGAAAGTGATGATATTTATATGCAATGTTTAATTTATTTGCTATAATAATCTATCAAAATAAATAGTATTAACCATATTTCAAAAATGTGGAAACTTTAAAACAGATAAGTAAAACAACTTGTCAAAAACCATCCAGATTGTAAGTGGAGGAGCACCCAGACAAACCCAGGTTCATTTGATAAGATATTCCAGATTCTGGTTATTTCAAACTCACAAAATTATCTCTAACTGCATTCCTGCATAACCTGGTCTAATAGAGTATTACCAATGTCCCCCATCCTATTATTTGACCCTGAGAACTACCCTAGAATATTCAGCCGTGAGGATATTTTTAACCTGATTAAAAGAAAAAGTCATAGCTTCCATTCTTTTCTGCTAGACATTTTTAAAGTATATGTATTTTAGACATCAAAATACTTTGTCAAGTGATGGACATGGGAATGTAAGTCAGGAGCTAGAAACAAATTTGTTCTCTAAGTGGAAACGGATTGGATTGGCTTGCTGGAAGGAAACTGCTCTGGGTGAAGAGGTCCAGGTAAAGGACAATTCTGTAAACAGCAGCAGATGGGGCATTTTGGATCCTGAGGAGGGCTGTCTGGCCTCCTTACAGGAAGTATTGCTCTAGAATGTTCCCAAAATTAGAGAATTAAGTTATTGATGATAAAAGCTGAGGTTCCAATCTGATCTATGATGTGGAAATCCCCATAAATATTAAGCATTTGGAGATAGCATATATCAGTTAAATTTCTGAAGATCTTCTATATGTATATTAAACACTCAAAATATGGAGACCATAAATGACAACAGATTTAGATTCTCTACATGTTATTAATACCTTTATATCAGACTTATGTGATTTTTTCGAAGTATTTTAAAAGCCAGTAAATGTATTCAAATATTCTAACAGAAAATAACCAGAAAAGTAATGTTTCCTTTCTGCCTGTGGTGAAATCATATATCATGTGTACATTCATCTTAGAAATCTCGTTACAAATACAATTAGAGTCTGTTTCTGATAAATGCATATCACCTTAGAGCAAGTTGGTGTTTAAGCCTTTTTGTGTAGGACTTACGAAGTCATTTGCATTTAGGTGGAGAATTTGATATCCCTTAAATCCTTGTAGTTATGTGCATAATTACAAAGGAAGGCAAATAATCAAAATAATTTGATAAAAAAAGAAAATTATTTATTAAAATAAACACAGAAAAAGCTCCTTATGCAGATCATAAGAAATACATTCCCCCAATCAAAGTTTTCCAAAATGTTCCCAGAATTATCCATATCAAAATCACCTGTGGTGTTATGTAACTTTTTGAGCTCCATCTCAGGCATGCTGGATCATACTCACTTCAGTGGAAATCTATTTTTCAGGTTTTACAGATAGTTTTTATTTATAATAAAATCTAAGAACCTTTCTAAAAAGAATGGATAGGATTAAAGCCTACTCTACCATCTCTTCCAAATATTTATTTCCCAAAGTGAAAACAAGGAAATATGACTATCAGTGGGCAAACGTAGTCATAGAACTGCAATATGCCCATCTTTATTTACCTTTCTCATAGACACACATTGAATAGCCACAGTGATTTTAATATAGGTAATAAACCATTACATCCAAATGGGAAGCATCTTTCGAATCAGCCAATTTCTGCAATAACTTCTTCCGAATTACTTCTCTGCCATCATCCAAGGTAAAGGGCTCTGACAGTAAGGCTTACAGATAATAGCCTTGCCTTATCAATCTCCATAGTAGAACCATGAATAAAACAAATGAAAAGATCCAAGAGCTGGCTATTTTTCAAACATTTATTTTTTTTAACCATATGCTGGAATCATAAGAAGACAAGAGCAATTTATGAATGATTTCAAAGAGCTGCATCATTCTTGAACTTGTACCTCCAAACTGTATCTGATTTTTCACATCTTCAGGCTTTTTAAAGATGGCATGATGATAAGTCATCCTCATATGGTCCACACATTTTAAAAAATGTGTTTCACTTACTTTAACTCTTTCTGACAGAAAAGAAGAAAAATAAAATGACTTCCATGATTCAGCGGTGGGATGTTTCCAAGGGGGCATCTATTTGAGCCCTGGATTCAGCTTGTTATAGTTTTCCTGTAGAGAATCAGCTTATGGTGCACATCAAAGCACACAGCAACCATGTAGGTCAGAACCACTAACGATGATGGAATCCTACCTTTATCTCAGCAGGATGGAGAAATGAGAAGTGAGAAATGCCATAGTTCTATCCTTGCTGAAGTCTGTAAGCACCCAGAGCTGCATGAGGTTCTAAAAATGGTTCCATGGTTCCTGTGGAGGTCTTTCTCTGACCAGTGGATTGCCTTCCTAAAATGTAGTTGTTGGCTTTTTCTGGCTTCTGTTTACATGCAAATAGTTAAATAATGGCCATGGCAATTTGTATTCCTAGTTTTCTGTCCTTGTCTTTCTTCTCCTCCTCCTGTTCAGTTGGTGAAATCCATTGTTTCCACCAGTAAGTGAAGTGAGGACAAAAGAGAGAGGATCAGAACAGAAAAATAAAAGCACCCTTGATCCCTGATGATAGAGCAATGACACCAATTTGCCAATATCTTGTGGTAGTCTTCTTTCGTGGGGAACTTACTTCTGGTTTAACCACTTTTATTTAGATCTTCCTTACATGTAGCTGAGTCTAATTTTAATTGATACGCTCACTAAAGCTTTATGCTATTCATTTCATAAGGTACTACTTGACTTATCCCAAGTCATACAGCAGGAAAGATCCTATTTCTCTCCTGAAGCATACATTAGGTACAATACTTGAATGATAAATCTGTGTCAGGAATATCTATACTTCCATGGTAAATACAGTCTCCTGTCAAAGGAAATAGGCTGTCATGATACCATATGAGATAATCAGAATACTATCCAAGCATTTGAATGCTTTGCATTTTTATCATTTAAATTATTTCCAGTTGCTTCTCACAGAAAGTGGGTTCAGCATGTTAAACAATTTCCCTGTGTCCTTCAGAGTCTGTAGATGTTTTCAATAAAATATTTGTTAAACTATTTTTTCTTTTGGTATTGTGGTTTTTAATTTCTGGAAATCCTAATACCTTTAAGTGATGTATGCTTGACTTTGGTTGTAAAATTGGATGTTTCTTCATACTTATTTGACTTCCAATGGCCTAATTAAATAACAGAAGGATCAAAAAGAAGAAAGCATGAAGAACTAGGATAGGAAATCCCACCACAAAATTTAGTTCCAATGACTTCTTTTCTGATTTCCTTCCATGATTTAATTTCTCAGCTTTGGGGAAATGCAAGTTAGCAAACTAAAGCAAATTTATCACTTCTGAAAACTGCTGCAAAACCCCAAGACAGAATGATTACCCCCAAAATTGAATTTAAATAAAAGTAATTAGTTTTATCTTGTATTTTAATTCATTTACCTCTGCATAGAAATCTTCCTGGAGTTTTGAAACTCATCAGTGATTACCCCTGGAGCTGATCCAATAATGTGAGAATAAATACATCATTAACCAATTATACATAATGACTCCAAGACATGCCTATAGTAGAGCAGTTTGGGTGATTTATCAGACTTGCTTTGAACAACCTATTCAGGATTCACATCTTTTACAGAAAGTACATTAAAAGTTAAGCTAGACTTTAGATTTACTTATGCTCATCTCCTAAGGATATGAATAAATAAGCAATTTATTTAAAATATTTAAAGTTTTTCACTTATTAAAATTCTTGAGTATAAGGAATGAAATATTTATTTGAATTTAGCATAGTATAGAAGATTTTCAGTTCTTTTGGCTGCTTTTAAATAGGTTTGTTGATATGGCCTTAAATGCTGACATAGCACCAAATCTACTGAATTCAAGAATAAATCTTGGATTTTGTATCTATCAAAATCTAAGGAATTGCTTTTTTAATATTGCAACATACCTTTTAAGAAAGATTTGAATCACTACATAGATAATAATTAAGTGATTATTTGAAGTAATTCCCTACTTGTAAGAGTAAAGAGAATGTGAAAATGTGTAGTTTCACTTAAAAAAGAAAAGGAATGCTTGGAACTACTGGCAGTTTCTTCTATTTGTGGCATTTGATCAACTACATTTTATTAGCTGCTCTCTGGGTAAGGTTTAAAAAATTGCAGGTTGAACTCCAGAATTAGAGTGATTTCATTCAAATCCCAAATCTATCAAATCATATTACTGATAAGCTAGTGAAATTCGGACAGATTTTAAAATTTCTGAATACCTAGATCTTCGTTTGTAGAACGGATAATATAAAAATGTTTCTAACTTAGATTTTTTGAGACATTTGAATAAAAGAGTCCATTCATAGCCCTAACAGAATTCCAAGCCAGTTGTTAATTGTTAACCATCATATACTCAGCAAATTGTCATAAATTCTATTGTATATTCTGGGTCCTATGATATTACTTCAGAGATAAGGGGCACTAGGTGTATTTTTTTCTTCTATCAATACCAACTAATACATGTTTTACCTTAATTAAGTATTCAATGGAGATAAATCTAAATTATTTTGTCACAATAACAAAAACAAATATATTAGGAAAGAAAATTCCTGACCTATACTGAATGCAATATACTTTAATCAGCTTTCTTTCTTTCTTTTTTTTTCTTTCTTTCTTTTCTTTTTTTTGTCACTGTGACAAAAAGACCTAAGGAAAACAATACAGAGGAGGAAAAGTTTATTTGGGGCTAATGCTTTCAGAGGTCCCAGTCTATAGATGGTTGACTCCATAGCTCTGGGCTGAAGATGAGGCAGCACATCAGGGCAGAAGCAGCTGAGGACACGGAACCAGAAGGCATCAGGGACAAAATATGAACCCTGAAAACATGCCCCCAGTGACTCACTATCTCCAGCCACACTCTACCTGCCCATAAGTTACTGCTCTTTTAATCTATACCAATGGATTAATCCACTCATTAGGTTAAAGCTCTCATAACCCAATCATTTCACATCTAAACTACCTTGCATTGTCTCATACACGAGCTTTTGGAGGACACCTCATATCTAAACTATAACACTCAGTGTGCCAAGTTCCATAATGGATTGTTTTTATGATTCTTATTTAACTGTGAAACAACAACATGAAAATATTCCCCAAGTTTTACAGGATGAGGCTAAGCAGAGTGTGATAAAATCATCATAGTTACATAGCACAGTTTCATACCCTCATGTTCTGGTTCTTGCATGGGAATCATGCTTCACTGAGTAGAGTTGGTCATGAGTGTTGACACTATATAATTGTAGATGTCTATCATATGCTGAGCCATAAAATATAAGTATTAAAATGATTTGCTGCATGACGAGATAAAAATCATATTCGAAAAAAAATCTGCATGTTTTTCTTGGGGCATAATTCATAAAACATAAAATACCCTTCTACTATGAATGTAGGAGATCATGGGAGGGCAAACAGACTCACATACTTGGGCTAAAAATTGATAAGTGATATCTGAGGCAGCAAAGATGAAACTAATCCACTTAGGTTGTTGAAATACTGCCAATAGGTTAAAATGTTTTAAATATAACAAGAGATTTATACATGTCTTTACATAGTCTAGGCTTTTTTGTGATCACTTTGACAAGGCTGTGAAAAACAGCGTATCACATTTATGGAGTTTTATAATAAAATCAAATATTTTATAATTTCTAAAAGATGAGAAATATTTCTTTGAAAAAAACCTTGAATCACATAGGCATAGATTATTCTGTGAGAATCAGGAAACCAGATTATCGTGGTTTAAACACACAGTAGTCATTTTGTATCCATACCTAATCAGGCATTCGTTTTTGCCGGCATTTGGACACTAAGCATTGAATTAGTGAGACAGGTTCTTCCACCCTCTTTTGTCATCATACACTCCTTTGCCTTCCCCTGCTTGCTTACCTCCTTGCAGTGCTGTGGATGTGTGGCCCCTGTGGATATGCCACTATTCTTAAGGCAAAAAGAATGAGCAAATTCTGGAAATCACCATGTCTTTTCTTATTAGTAAAGCAATTTTTTTTTTCAAATCAACCTCTATTCATTAGTAAAGTTCTGTTAATTTTTCAGAAGCTGGGAATGCACTATATAGCTACTATAACTCAGAAACTCCCTAGGAAAGTCACTGATATTTGCCTTTCCAGTCCTTGCTGTGGAAGCAGTAAAAGAAAAAGAGGTTAGGAAATTTTTTTTTTTGGTATGGTAAATTAAGAAGATCTGACACAAATTGAAAGAAAAATCAAGTTTGTTCTGATTAAATCAGTAATTGGAGTGGTGCTTCAGTGGTTGGAGCACATGCCCAGCATGTGCAAAGACCAGGGTTCAAATCCCAGCACCACATATAAAGTTGAGTGTTGGAGAAAACAGAGGTCAGGTGGAAAAATAAATAAAATTGATTATCTCTCTCTATCTCCCTCTATCTTAAAAAAAAAAAGTAGTTGTCAATTCGAGGTTGGAATATAAAATGTAGCCTGTAATTTGAATTTTTTCAAGGCAGAAATATGTTCATGCAAAAGGACTGACCTTATGCTTAACTTAGAAAGTGCATACAGTCTCTTGTTAGATGCCCCATATTTTCTTTGTGTCCTTTCTGTGTAACTATTTATGATCTATCATTCCAAGAAACCATTAGCTTACATAGATACACAAAGAAGTGTCAGAGCAACTAAAGCCACATGAAAAACTAAACAAAACTGATTCTCTCTGTCTCACTGTCCCTCTCTCTCTTTAACAAAAAAATCATGTAGAAAATTATTATTGATGTCCTCAATTTTAAAGTGCTAGTAGTTTAGATAAACAATGGAAAAGTTCACTGGCTCTCCATATCTAAGGGGCACTAGAATGAAAACACTAATTCATAATTGCAATCACTGCAAAAGGACCTTCTATGTTAGATTGGAAGATGAATAGAATATAGCTTCTTTTCCACTGCAATTTTCTTTGTTTAATATTTAACAATGGCCATATCAAATGATTTGTCATTGACTTTGAAGGTAATATAGATATAAAAATAACTTAGAGGATTTTTTTTGCAAACATATGTGAAATCGTTACAAAGAGATTTATGTTATTACTAATATCTCCTAAATACTGTGTCAATTTGTTTCACAGTTGTTGTTACATAAATTCTTTCAAGAAATTGTATTAATTGACTCACTGCCAGGAGCGTGGATGTGATCTCAATTCAGGAAAGAGGATAGAATGTTTAAGAAAACAGACAGATTCATCTTAGCTGTCAAAGCTGGAGATCATGAAATTAATGATGCTAACCTTTTTATTAACATGAACACTTTCACGTGGACAGAGTTTGCTCCGAGGGTCAGCATAATATGGGGAAACTTCAATTTGCAGACTCATGTTTTTTTGTCTTCCCTTTATCTCTGTCCAGGGAATAAAAGAATGAGAGCTAATACTATCTGGAATTCCTCCTTTGTTATGCACCCTATCAAACTTCATTAAATACAGTGTGACGTTAAACAACCCGGGCCATGGGAAAGGCACAGCCTCAGGTGACATGGGCTTTCCTCATTCTATACACAATACAGCAACATTTGCTAAAAGATTTTTGTTACTAGGTGATACCAGTAAGTTTACTTTTCTCCCTCCTACATCCCTTATATGTTTTTAAGATAAGATTATGTGTGGGGGGTATTGAACAAATTGTATTCCTCAATTGTGTGCATCTAGGAGTATGTGAAAACTAATCCCAACATTATGTAAAACTATAATGCATTATTAAAATGAAAAAAATAAAAAAGATAAGAATGTGAAGAATGTTTGAAATTCCATATTTTTTAAAAAGTTCCCTCTTTTTCTCATTGATTCTTGCTCTTCCATCTTTCTTTCCTACCTTCCTTACTTCCTCTTTCCTTCCCATCATCAGTCCCCTTTTCCTTTCTCCTTCCCTCTGTCCCTTCCTCTCTCTGTCCTTCTTTCATAATTTTCACTTTTTTCTTTTTCTCTGTCTCTCTTTATTCTCTTTGTAATTTTTGAAATTCTTATCATAAATGAACTCATTTTAACAGCCCAAGTCCTTAATAGAATGTACACAACAACTCAGGGCAATGATGTGAACCTCACCCAACCTTCTGAGCCCTTTTTCTTTGTCAGTAACTATAGCATTTTATACATGATTCTTGACATCAATCACTGAGTTTTGTTTTTTTAATTTTTAAAAGTTATTTTAGCATTAGTTAGACATAGCTTAAAAGTAGCAATTGAAAAGTACCCTTAGCCTGGCATATATATTTATGGAGACATTTTTTATTTGTTTACATAATCAAAGTCCTCAACAAAATTACCAGGTAGGCAACAAATGTCCCTGATATCTCACCACTAATTCTATAGTTACCTGTGTTCATTTTCCTACCATTCACAAAGACACCTGGCTCAGGACTATTTATTGAAAGGTTAAAAAGAGATTGTGATTTATCCTTATAGAGATCACAACTTTTTGCTTGCAGCCTCACACCAATTTTGCAGTTTCAGATGTTTGCAAAGGGAGAATTTTTGTAAAGGACTCCATTCTTCAGAGATTCTGAGAAACCTTCACACTTGGTTAGCAATAAAAGTGAGAATAGGTAAAGCCTTTCTGTACCTGTGTGAGAAACATCAGTGTTTATTTAAGGTAGTGGTAAGAGAAGAGAACCCCCTGAGTCCTACCTAGAAACAAGAGAATAAGAAGTTAAGTAGAAAGTAAAGAGCTCTATAAGAGAGCTGTTAATAGGAGCAAATGATGCTGAAAGGCCAGTCATTAAACACCTTCTGCAATGAGTTTAGCAACAGAGATTTAGTTTTTCTTGGGTTGGAAGCAGAAAAATTACCAATAGGGAATGAGAAAGAAATCATTTTCAAGAACTTGTAAAAAAAATTGAGAAGATCTAAATGGGAGCAGCTACGTGGGGAAATATAATTATTCTTTTTAAGTTTCTTTCTCAAGGTGGGATGTGAGCATTGCTTTTAAGCTGAAGGAACTGGTAAAGCAAAAAGTGGAATAATTAAAAGAAACAACAGAAACACCAATTAGCAAAGATCACATGGCAGACAAGAGAAAATGGGATGAAGATTGATGAAAGAAGTTGAATTGGAGGACACAGGGATGGTTATGGTGGTGGAATTTATAGGAAGGTGGGTGAAATATGTATGATGAAGTTGTTGTCATTGTTATCTTTTGACTCCCAATTTCACATAGAAAATGAGAGAGTGCAGGGGAGGTGTCAGTCCTAGTTTTGGACCGCAGTTCAATATTGTGACCATGCTTATTGTTGTCAAACATTTTGATTTAGAGATCACATCATTGCTATGCACACTGGATGCTATATGTTTATTAATCATAATAGAACATTAGAGTCCTGCAAATCAGAGAACATTCCAAAGAAATTGGGCAAAAGGAAGAATCAGATATTCAGATGTGACATAAAATGTCTAAGTTAGGTTAGAAAATGTGGAGAGAAAATAGCACATGGCTATTTAAAGTCGGAAACAATTTATCCAACTTAGACAACAAAGTAAAACAATCTAAGAAGAAGTGTGTTCAGTATTAACATGAGAATTACCACATAGAGAAGCAAGACCATGTGGCAGAGAATACTGGAGCAAACTATCTGGGTATTATTTATTCTCCCACTATGGTCATACGTCACTTAGTGACAGGAGTACGTTCTGAGAGATGCATCCTTAGGAAATTTTCTCATTGTGTCAACATCATAGAGTAACTTTACAAACTACAACAGCATCATTAGGTGACATAATCTCATCGCATTATTTTTGTATGTGAGACACATCATTGGTTGAAAGTTTGTTATGCAGTACATGACTATACTTGTAGACTCTTGAGCAAATTCCCTAATCTCTCAGACACATTTTAATTTGTAGAATGTAATAGAATGACTTCATAAGATTATTAAAAGGAATTAGTCCATGCCATGTGCTCAGAATAGCTCCTGGTATCTAGTAAGAACTCCATAAATATGAGTCTTTATTAATATAAAGGAGACTAGCTGCTGTTGAATATTGAAGAAGAGGTGAAACCACTTTGGGTTAAAGTAACAGGAACCAAACTCAAAGTCTTTTAAGCAGAAAGGGACTGTTTTAGTTTCCAACAAAGTGAATATCACTTTTAACATGGAAATAATTTCAGTCCTTCAGATTCCAATTGAATAAGATAACGTTCAACTGCTTTAAACATTTCTTGTACTACCATATTTTTCCCCTACACATCAAACCTGGATCCATGAAAATTTCTCTCAAGTGTTTCAATACACTACTAAGAATTGTACCATGCATTTCTGTTAGAAATGCAGTTGTTATGATTAAAATGTAAAGATATTGCAATGTGAGTGTAGAAATTGGCTTTTAAGGTAAGGATCCATCCTATGGAGGACTTTAGCTGTTACATCACCTTTACAGGACATCCTTTCATTGCACATCATTTATATGGCTGTCCTTATATTCTTCATTATTCGTAAGGAAAACATGAACTAAACTTAGTCTCATCCTCTCGATGGGACTTATGTTCACCATATATCCTGAAGACAGTATCATTGAGGATAGTATATGATGCCAAAAACATTTTTCTGTTCATAAATCTTTGCCATTAGAAAACATTTCTTTGTATGTATCACCCTATTTCAGCAGGAAATCTCTCATAAAGTCCTATCTCACAATGTTGATGAAAGATTTCATTGTGAATATTTCATCATAAGATGAATTTAACCTTCTAAGCTTCATGAACTGTTTTGGCACTTGTACAATGCCGTTTCCACTTATTTGTTCAGCCATGTATCATTCGTTTTGTTTGCCAAATGCCCATGTGGTAAGGTGTGCAAATTAACAAAATTATCAAATTAATCACCAATCTTAGATACTCTTGAATGATACATATATAAAGCAGAGGGATGGAGTAGTCACAATGTCAAGGAAAACAGGTGATCCATTTATTATTTCAGACAAAGTATCTTTCATGCAATGAACCCTTTTAAAATCAGCAGAAAAAAAACTTTTAAGTGGAAACATAACAGCCTTGTTCTGCCTTTTGTCAGGTTTCAGCGTCCGTGGCCTCTGTGACGTTTCAGTTGCATGCAAAAGTGAACTAAGCAAAGTCGTTCTGAAGTCAAGATGGTGCCTGACATTCAAATCACGGTTCACATTAGCCACACAATAAGAGGAATCAGTTTTGGAGAGTTAAAAAAAAAAAAAAAAAAGAACAGAACTACATTATTCACTGGAGCTAAAAAAAATATTGACTTATGGAATGTTCCAGATGATTTCTCAACCATTCCTACCAACATCGTGGCAAGGAATTGTCTAATGCTCCTTCTTTTTCTTTTTCTTTTTAAAGAGAGAGAGAGAGGGAGAGGGAGGGATAGTGAGAGAAAGAAAGAGAGAATACACTTTAATTTTTCATCTGATTTTCATTGCTCCAACATTTATTTGTGTATCTGGTGCCAGGACTGGAACCTGGATCCTCACATATACAGACAAACATGATATGGCTAAGCCACTGCTCCAGCCCCTAATGCTACTTTTTGTAAAAGTTTGGAATCAATTTTGTACCTAATTAATATTTAGATATTATTACTTATAGCAAGTTTTGTTTAATAATAAGGAAACTATCATTCTAATTCAAATAAATCATTTTGGTAAAAGAAGAATAAAGTATTTAACAGGAAAACAAGAACACTTCTTCATATTTTCCTCTAATATTTGAACTAGCTTCTATTTTTTGTAAAGTGTCTGAAGGAGTCATTAGGAGAGAAAACCAGAATCCTTTTTTATGTGAAGAATCTTCTTTAACTTTCTATGTCACTCAAATTAACAATATCATCACTGTCTCCCTTTTCCTTAATAACTTTAGAAGTGAAAAATAGCAGCTAATACATTGTAAATAAAACATTCATTGTTAGCAGCTTTCATGCGATGATAAAAAAGAAATGCAATAATGTGAAAATGAAAATTCATAGGATCCTAGGGAAATGTGAGTTAATAATTCTCCCCTGGACTCTAAGCTTCATCATTTTTCTCAGTTTTACATTAAATTCTTATCTTTATGATTTATGATCATATGTTGAGCATGGTTAATGGTAGGATAGACAAACATTCATAAAACCTGCCTCCCTTAATCAACAGGACAAGTAACCTAAAATTATATCAGATGAACTCAACCAAAACCCAAGGTGGAAAACTGCAGAATGACTCTACAACTGAAACTGAGATATTATATTATCCAAAAGGATGCAGGATGCATCTAAGTATTTGAGATACATAATGGGATTTCATAAATATTAATTGCACTGTGATCAATGAGGAAATAGTAATTACCATAGAAATAAGAAGAAAAACTCAGTAAAGTAATGAAACAGCTAGAGAACAATCCATGTGCTGGTTATGTTGACATGATTCTCATGGCAAAGTTAAGAAGACTTAGAGTTGAAGAGTAATAATGAGCATTTTTAATTGAATTGAATTATCAGGGTAATTGCACATTCACCAGTCATAGAAGCAACACAGGCAGATTGCATTTACAGTCTACACATTGATCATATTGGCACTGATACAGTGCACCTATTCAGATTTCCCATTTCATTTATATTTGTGTTTGTGTGTATGCATATTAACTTCTACACAATCTTCCCACATTTTAAGTTAATGCATTCCTACCAAATATTGAAAAATCCCATCCCCAAAATCACTCATGATGCCCTTCCTTTTCTGAGACCCATTTCCCTCCAAAGCACACCCCTCCACTTACCCTGACTGACAGCATCATTAAGCCATGTTCCATTTGTAAAATATTGTAATTTCAAGCATTTTATAAAAACAGACTTATACATTTTATATCTTTTCAAGAGTGGCTTTCTTCACTCAGTGTTATCCTCTAGAATTTAATATGAAATGTTATACGCATGAAAAGCTTCTCCCTCTGTAATGCTGAGTGTATTACCTGGTATTTCATTTATTGAAGGACATCGGGGCTTTTGGCAGTTTCTGGCAATACAAATATGAACATTAGGTACAGGTTTTGCGCAAGTATAGATGTCGTCAAACTTCCAGAGTGGCTGTGCATTCCCATCCCGAAGGTGTGAGTGAACAAGTTCCTTCTCATCCTTCTCAGCACTTGGTGTTGTGCCTCCCCTCCCCACCCCCAGGTTAACCATTCTGAAGGTGGGTGGCGATATGTCATTATGTTGTTTGCATTGCCCTGATGGCCAGTGATGTCAAGCATTTTGTCACGAGAGTGTGTCTGCCGTTGTTGATCCTCTTGACGCATGTGCCAAGTTTCTAAATGGATATTTTTAGCATCTTTATATATTTTAGGCATCAGATCTTTGTCTGTCATTTCATTTTGTTCCATGTTTTTCATCTTATTCACTTGGGTTTTCATGGAATCAACATTTTTTGTTTATTTTATTGTGATCAATTGACCAATATTTTCTTTCACATACTGTGTGTTCGGTGTTCATTCTAAGTTCTTATAATGGTTAGGTTTTATTTGTTTTGCATAAAAAAGTAGTCATCATTAAATCTATTATTTACTATTTTATTTTATTTTTTCAGAACTGGGGATTGAATCTAGGGTCTCATACATGCTTGGCAACCACTCCACCAGTGAGCTATATCCCCAATCTCAAAGCTTTTTATTTAAAACATTGCCTCCTAAATCTCAGTGTGTGTAAGAATAGTTTCATAGAACATTGACTTCTGGGATCTATAGACTGGAATTGGGGAAGAGAGGTGGATTTGGATTTGTAAGGAGCTCTCAGGTCATGCTGAAGCTGCAGGTCCACAAGCAACACTGAGTGTCTATAATTAGATTTGTAGTCTTTCAAATTTCATCGCAGAACAAAAATGGACAAAAAAACCCCCTGAGACTTCAAAGGAATCAGAAGGAAACACACAAAACATTCTTAGAGTTCTTAAAAGTTATTTTAATTATTATTAAAATATTTTTAGTTTTGAAACCTTTCTTCTACTCAGGATCAAGAGAAGCAAAAGTGAGGAGTGCCTTATCAATGATTAAAAATGCAGAAAACAGTACAGTTTTACAAAGTTTAAACCAAATAGAACAAATAACTGATGAAGACATGTAAATATTAATATATTAATATTTGTTATAAAGTCAGTGCTAGCCAACTTGGGTATGCCTGGGGTTTGTCTAACCTAAATATTAAAAGACGAGAGGTGTGGGTTTTTCTTGTTTTTGTTTATTTCAAAATATTTACATTATAGAAACTAAATATATTAACCAATAAAAACAACTTTCACAATTAAGACTTCTCCATTGTGATAATTCCCCTTTTAGAAAATAAATTATAACAGTTTCTCATGCTTGCTGGAAATCACTTCTCCCCAAACTTGATTTTCAAATGTGCTAACATAGTCTCTTTGCCCTTATATTATCTCACCCCCGATTATTTTGTAGGTTCACTATTCATCAATATCATCTAGAACATATGCCCCAACCATGGGAAGTTCACGAACTTCTCTGCATATTTCAGCAAAGCCTTGGTGATTGTCACATGTCATTGGTGGACCTTAGCCTCTATAAATTGGCATTACTCAGATATCACTTGCACTGGGAAGCCCTGTTTTCTTCCTAGCTCTGAGGGACATGACCCTTTTGTGCTTCCACGACATTAGAAACATTCCTCCACAAACCTTATCTCTGCCACATTGCGTTATTTAATTTCTTTCTCTGATTTACAAGAGTCAGGAAGAAGTTTCAATATCTACATTATTCATTGTTGTATCTCTAGCCCATAGCATAGGACACAATGCTTAATATTTATTGCATGGATATATCTATTAATGAAACAGCATTTGGTCATAAGCTATCACTGTGTCCTTTCCAGGAGTCTGCTGTGGGCACTTAGCAGAAAGTCACAAAGCCCAAAGAGATACTATATGTCTTCTTCAAAGAACTACCTAATATAGCCTGGAGAAGAAAATGAAAGCTACACTTCCCTATGGAAAAGGCAAAAGGCTACCCCCAGTTTGCCTCTGAATTTAATGAGGGAGGAGAAGACATATTATTATGCTGATTCAAATTATATTTTTGTATGTTATCTTCTTGTTTTAGTAAGCTTTACATCTCTAGCAAGAACAATTTAGAGGAGGAAAAATTTGCTTTGACTCATGGATTCAGAGGTTTGGTCTATTGTCAGTGGACTCCCTAGCTCTGGGACCTAGGTGACACATGGTGGGAAAGACTAACCAGGCCACCAGTAAGCAGAGAACTCTGATCTCCAGGGACAAACATAAACCTCAAAATCCCACAGCTAGTGACCCGCTTCTTCCAGTCACATACCTCCTGCCTTCAATTCCCATCCAGTTAATCTGTACAAGTGGATCAACCCACCGAGTAGGTTACACCTTTCGTAATCTAAACTTTTACCTCTGAAAATTCTTGCATTGTCTCAGATGAACTGAAAGTGTTGCTTCTGAGTCCATTTAGGATCCATTTAAACTGCTATTTTGCTCACAAGCACCGATATCTTCTCCAACTTGAAACTGGCAACAAGCATTGTTACCCAGACTTGCCTTCTTGCAACACTGAGCAAGGAGAATAACAGTTAACCTTACTTTAGTATTTATTATAGACCAATTGCTAGATGCTTTGTAGCCTTTCTAGCCAAGAATTTTCACCACGCTGTATTGGTTAGTATAAATTAAAGAGATTGCGGCAGAAAAACAGGTATTTCCAAGGCCACGCACCTGGTAGGCAGCGAAGTGGAATCTATGCACATACGTAACTCTATTTGCATGCCCTTTTTAATATATTATGCGACATCACACTTATTCTAATTTAAAACATCACAAAGAAGTTTAGTAACACTCATATGGTAAACTATATTTAAAATCTAAAACAACATTAGAATTAAAAAGAAAATCTTGGTAGTACAATTTTAAAAGTTCTTTCATTATAAAAAGTAATACAGCATTGATAAAGGCAAGTGGATGTGGTAGGTGGAATGAAATCATGTGATACAACCTCCTAATGATGTCAAGGGTAGGTGACCTGCACCCCAGGCCTGTACATGCCGTCACTGCAGACACCATGCCACAGGTGTTTGCTGGACCTTAGCTGTCACTATGATTGAGTGGCACATTTTATGCACAATATTTGTATTTCTAAATCCCAACATGAGCAAAGATTTGAAGTGTCAGAAGGAAATGTCAGAAAAAATGATTGATAAACATTTTAGTCCTGTTATTTAAAAAATATCTGAAAAATATTTAATATATTCACTATCTCTTTGAAAAAGGCAAAAAGGTGTCCTTAAAAGGATTCTTTTGCATGTAGGAAAGATAGTATTTTCAAAGATTTTTATAGGAATTCTATTTTTAAAATATATATAAATTGCAAATTATCCTTTTAGAATTCAAAAATCACCATCAGAGTGGCAACGCAAAAGTTAGATAGGTTTTATGACAAGGCTCTGATCTATAACAAATCAAAGTCCACATTTTCTTTTATTCTATCATTATCTGTAATCAGAAACAGTCCCTGTCAGTCTTTGTTTAGGTTGTTGAATCATATTCAATAAAAAGTAGAAAGCAATTTACAATTTCAAAGGTGAGGAATAGCATCGTAAATTCCATATTCAATTACATGGAATAAAAGAAAAGCTGAAAATTAATCTTCTAGGATTTTTACAGAAGCCCTTATTAATTTCCAAGAGAAATACAATTTAATTTTCAATTAGGTGTGTTTTTGAAAGGTGAAAGCATTAAAAGAAAATTTCTTATGAATAATTTCCAGGAAAATAATACTATCAACATTAAAATATCCTTGATGAAATTTATCAACCCATTAGCTGGTATAAAAATGCATTTTAAATTATCATTATATACTTCAGGGAAAAAAAACCCATCATTCTATTTTATTATATGACATAAAATAAACATTGTTCTCTTATTGATCTGCTATGTGCATAAAATGTCTATAAATATCTGAATTCTTAACCTGGAAGCTTCTGATAAACAATTTACAGTATATGTAAGACTTATAAAAACAGAATGTGGATTAAGCCTTTTATATTCCTTACGGCTGCCATCCTTCTCTGAACACAACATTCAGTAGGTGCCTAAAGAAACATTCAGTATTACAGGAAAAAAAAAAAGAATTGGTCTACCTGAAAGTCTGCTAACTGTAGATCTTTTCCAGACAATGTGAAGAGGTCAATGAAGTTCATGACATGCAAAACATTTCAAGATGAAGGAATTTTTCCTAAGGAAAAAAAATTCTGTTGTATAATTGCTTCCAACGTGATCATCTCCTTCACAAAGATTTTTTTTTTTTTTTGTTTTTCTTTGAAACTCCCATTTTGAATTCAGTGGAAATTGTATATAAAGGTTTCTATGAAATGTCTCCTGGTTTTCATAAAAAGAAGTTTTTTTTCTTTTTTCCTTTTTTTTCTCACTAAGTAGAAATGTGGCATCCCAGAGAACTCTTATGGATACATTTCCATTCTTATTCTCTACCAAATTCCTTTTCCAGCTTCCTAATTTGAGGCCTTGGATCTGAATACATTTGGCGACTATGCACAAATCATGAAATTTGTTTGGCCGAGAAGCAATGTCGCCTATTCCAGCTTAAATCTGAACAGAGAACATTTCTTTGTGAGACTGCTATGGAGGAGATATTTTGAGCAGCTGTAACAAAGATGGCAATAAATGTTGGAGGTCAAATCGTCTTTATTCCAGATTATTGAGCTCAGCATTTTTAATGTTCAGCACCGAGAAACAACACACCATAATGAGCTTTAGGTTTCCTGTTCGCAATTTCCCACAGTACCAATTACCATCAGTGCAGTGTAGCACAAAGCAGATTATTTTGTGGCTATTTTAGAGACAACCATTGGGAAAATTTGCTGAAATTGGACTTTATTACCTAAACTATATTACTACTAAAAATCATAATTAATAATGTCCAATATTAATATTAATATTAAGTGCACATATTTTTGAGTACATATTATGTGCCAAAAGTTGTGTTAAACATGTTGCACAAAATAGAATTCAACCTTATGTGTTAGTTTGCTTTAATTCCCCAATCAAAAGATACAGGGCCGGTAGTCATAAAGGCAATTGAGTTGTCATAACTCAAATAATCACTCTGATAATTTGTAGAAAATTTGTAGCATAGTTCAAAATATACTCTAAGTGTTTCTGACATTTTTATTTTTTTATTTATGGAATGTTTCCTTCTCTTCTCGTCTTGACACTCTGTCCTGAAGTTCTTTGGTATTCATAGACAAAATCTTAAATTGTTTGCAGTGCTATTTCTCTTGTATGTTTCCTTCATTCTTCAGGTAAAGCAGAAAAATATATACTGTTTTACACACACACACACACACACACACACACACACACACACACATATGTATATGTTTGCATTTCTTAGAGGATACTAATGAGAGGGCAAGGAAAAGTAAGACTAAGATCTTAAGAATCAAGACTACATAAAATCTGCCAAGTCTTTCATTATGTTGAGCAGCAGTAAAATATGTCATGTTTTTGATGTCCAGCCCTTCATTTCCCTCCTAATCACATCTGAGAAGCTGTCTCTGCTTTGCTGTCAGGCTTTGCTGGTAGAAGCAACTAGATCTTCCTCCTCAACATCTTTCGAGGTGGTTCCAATAGCTGACCTGATCCTTTGCATCTCAATGGCAATGAGGGTCTCTCATCCTCAATTGTTTTTTGCAGCACCCTGAAATCTGGCATTGAGACAGATTGTAGTGCCAGTAGTCTTTCAGAGCTACTTGGTTTCTTCCATCTCCAAGCCCGCTTTCCCAGTTTCCCAATTATCCTTGGAAACACTTACAACTTAAAAAATACCCCTGTCACAGTGAAGTCAGGGATCACTGGTGTGACAGTGATGTCTCTGTGCAGTGGGTTTTATTCGTTTGTTTGTTTTTGACCACAGCTTGAGCCATACTGATAGAGAGCTTGGTTCTCCCTCCTACTTACAAATATGTAGTTAACTTGGGGTGTGGGGAGAAACATGAGGTTCAGTGCAAAAGCTCCTTAACTTTTATTATGAGTGAAAATTTGTAAAAGGTCTATTGTACTTTGACAGAGACATAGAATTGAGGGTCAAAGAGTTTCTATAAAGAAGTTGGAAGAGCACACGATAGGATTTGGAAATCCGTGTTCAAGTTAAAGAACTGTCAGTTATTCCAAGATAAGAAGTTGGTAAGTCTTATTATCGGTTATGTGCACTTCATGAACTGTGCAGTGAGGACTGCCATCTGTACTTTCTCTAAGGTTCTACTTAGAGAATAATAAAATTTACTATTGAATGCACAAAAAATAAATCAAACTAATATTTTAAACCCATGGAAGAGAAATTAATGTAAATTCATTATGTGCACAAATTACGTTTCGTTGAAATATCTCTATTACAATATATTTGTTTGAGAAATATATTTTAATATGATATAAAATCAACACGAAGGGATAATACTAACCTCTTATATTACCTAAAATCATGACAAAGGAATAATTTCCATAATTGTAAGAGCTTAAGAAATCAATTTCTAGTAAATAGTAGTCAAAATTGTAGAGCAAAATAAAAATGCTGGTGATTTCATCAATGCCCGAGATTGGCAGACAGGGGGTCTCCCAAAGGTGTCCATGTCTTAATTCCAGGAATTGATCAAATTCTATCCTGGACGCAAAAGGTATGTTGAGATGTGAGTGCAGGGAGGGTCCTTGTGATGAGGAGATTATTTTGTGTTATTTAGACCAGAGGTTCCTGTATTACTGAGTTTTGCATCTGAATGACCCAAATGTTTGAGAAGAACAACTTAGAAGAGGGAACGTTTACTTTGACTCACAGTTTCGGAGATTTGGTTCATGATGGCCCAACTCTATTTCTCTGGTCCTGAGATGAGACAGCACATTATGGCAATAGGGCATGGTGGAGGGAAGTTATCCAGAACATAGAGGCTGCAAAGTGGGGGAAGACAGGGAGGGAACACAAAGGAAATGAACCCTAGTCCCCAGTGACTTGCCTCCTCTGAACATGTCCTACCTTCCTGCAGTCATCACCTAGTATAGTTAGTCCTTTAAAGTGATCAATCCATCAACTGATTAATGCACTGATTAGGTTATGACTCTCATTACCTAATCCTTTCAACTTTGAACATTTCTAGATTAACACAGCAACTTTTGTTGGACACCTCATAGCCAAACCAAAGCATTTGCCCTGGTCCTCGAATACTCACATTCATTTCACAGTCCAAAATGGGTTTAGCTCATCACCAAAAATCTCCGTAGTCTTAAAAGTTCCAATATTGCCCAAAAGTCTGAGTCCAAAGTCTCATCTTAGACTGTAGGCAAACTCTTGAGAGATCTCTGGGGGAAAGAAGACAGATGGTAGCAATGACAGACAAAATAATGTTGAAATATTATATTTAATGTCTGATGCTTATAACATTTCAAATCCCTAAAGTCATAAATAATGCATTACATATTTTTCAGAAATATCAGTTATTCACTTAACCTTAGTCTTAATTGCAGAATTTTTTTGGTAAATATTTTTTCAAAACTATACTTATTATAAACTCTTGGGAGTAGACACTGTATTACCTGTCTGGTTTTGCAAAGGCTGACTTGTCCAGTGGGAAGATTCCATTGTTTTTGATTTCTCAAATTTGCTTTTCATATGAAGTGTCTTCATCCAAGACATGTTATATCTTAGTTCCTCTTTTGTTCACTACTCTAATGCTAGTGGATGCCTATATTTCAAGGCCCTGGTTCCTATGATAATGATCTCTTTATTTGGATCTAAAAAAATGCCAAGTTCTAAGGCCTTTATGAATCTAATTATCCTAATAGATGATTTTTTCCAGTATTTACCCATGACAGGACATTATTTACAGACAAGCTCCACCAGGGTGATTAGTAAGTGATGTGTTAATTCTTCCTATTTCAAATGTCACTCACAGAACTTTGACAGTTTGTCCTGTCATTAACCTACATTTATAAATGCAGAACTTAGGTGGAATGTGTCCCCAGTACCCCTGTAGGCCCATGAGGGGTGTATGCAGTGAATGCTACTGGCAAGAAAGCATTCCAGTTTCCCTAACACCCTCACACGTCCGGCACATCAAGTAGTCAACTAAAGCTTATTAGCAAGGAAACTTGAAGAACTCATTTGTGTACAGAGTAAATAAAGGTTGAATTATTTTCTCTGCCTTCCAATTCTCAGTCTATAATATCCGAAAGCAATCCTGAAATATAATTATTAGTGTTGCTTTTATTATTGTAATTACTAGTGTTGCCTAGAAACAAACTAACATTGGCCTTTAGGTAAGTAAAGTTTAACTGCAAAGTGATGATGAAATATTAACACTTAGCTGATTGCAGATTTCTATTATGAATAGTTATGGAGAAAAATATTTATTTTTTCAGAGTATATATATATATATATATATATATATATATAGTTAGGGTGCAAGAAACATTGCACATCTTAGCTAAGACCATATTGAAAGGCCCTTCATTATGTTATTTATTTATTTATTCTTCTTATTTTGCTTTGATCAGTTTTCTTGTTCATATTTTGTAATTTGAACAAATTAATTTTCTTTTTCTGATATTGTCACACATTTCGAAAAATTAAAGCAAATGTGTCTGTAAGTATAAACATAAGTTTGATGCATTCAATTGCCATTCTAGTTTTCCTTCTGTTTATGAACTCTTAATGTTTGCAGAATTTTTTTTGTGAGTTTAAAAGTTCTGCATGTATATATTGAAGCATATTATTTTGTAATCTGAGAGAATATGTTTAAATGTTTATTGTTTCAAGGTGGATAATATTATTTATAATTTCTACTCAGTAGAAACCTTAAATTTCTACTAAATGAGACAAAAATGTAGTAAATATGGAGGCAGAGTGGCAGTTATATAAATATGTATACAAACTGTGGATGTTTTCCTCTGCTGATGATCCATAAAGTTATTTCAGATGAAGTGTAAATATCTTCAAAGCCATTTCTACAACTTTGAATTTATATTTTTGTTTCCCATTTAAATTGTAATTATAAAGTATTAGAGATTCAAAAAGCTCATCCTACATAGAGCCTGTGACTGTGAAACTCCAAATGAGTTGCATACATTCAAGGAGTTTATGTAGTTCAAATACAAGACAGTATGTATACATTGTTGAACAGAGTCTAACAGAATAATCAGAAAGCAATTGCCATGCATTGAGCCATGTTACCTCTGAGTGATTCTGCACGAAAATTGGAAAAGATAGGAAGAAATGAGATAAACAAACAAATGCAAGATCTGTTTCAGTAATTCAAATAAACCAAACTCAGGACTTCATCTGGGTTACTTATATGTTCCTGCCCAGATATGTTAAACTGTGGGTTTATTATGAACTAATTACCATTATAACAATATTTGTTATCTAAGTCTATAGTACAATCAGCATTTCAAAAATTTTGCTTTTAATATGCAAGTAAGAATCATTTTCTCTAATTACTATATGTCTTTTATGTTTTTATTAAATCTTGGTATGTAGTTAAATCACATGAACATACAAGCTAGAGTCCTCTGGAATTTGTACCTTGTGATTTGAAATGTAAATGTAAAGTTCATTGCTTTGTGTTTTAGTTCATCTGAAATATAAAATAGGAAAACAGATCTTACCAAAATGTTATAAAGTTTTGCATGCTTTCCTCTGTAACAGTCAATGAATATCACAAGTTGAAGAAGAAAAATAATGAAGCTACTGTCATCCTATAAACTCTTGTAAAGCAGTTCCTTTGAAGAAATCAAAAGTAGTGTTCACAGATGTGTCTCTGGCACAATTTTGAAATGCTGATTATTGAGTCTGCCTGGGGGGAGGCAATCTCTGTTTTATCAGGCTGGATTCTAGTTCATTGATTACATAGGGAATGATTATATATTTGTCAATGATCTAATTAACTCAGGCTGATGAGAAAAAAAAACATTAAAAGAAAAATTAACTTTCTAGCTTTCAGGCCAAAGAATACATGATATTCATCTGATTTGAATGTGTAAGTTATCTTTCATTAATTTTATTTATGATCTCCTGAATAAACTATTTTGATGGAAACAACTGATCAATTTTAATAAACTAGATTAATTCATCAAAATATTTAATATTAATTATTTTTTACTTGTCATCAACTAGAAAATGATTTGATGATGTGACTTGGCAGAGATGCCATTTAAGAAGCAAATCCATTCAAAAATTTTAAGCAGATCTACAATGAAATGTAACAAATTTGTCTTGCACCTTTTCCCATATGAAGTTTATTTGCATTTTGTTAAATTTACCTGACCTTAATGTAAATCTTCAGCAATGATATGAAAGTTACCATACCCAATTTTAACTTTAACATTTAGGTTCTATAAATTACATATAAATAAAATCTTATAAAATTTCAAACACTCATCTGAAAACTAACATATGTATCTATGAATATGTGCATGTCTCATGTGAAAGGGTTTGAGATAAAAACTTATGTTTGAGGAAACTGATAAACTCCTTGGTATAGAATTTTAGCCATGGTATTTCAATAAGTTTAGCATCAGCCATTAGTGTATATCAGTAATATGAACACAAACTCTTCAATCATGGGTCTCCTTACTACGTCCCTTACCCCCCCTCCTAGCCCATAAATTCAATATAAATTTAGCTCATTTTGTCCTACTTCTTCTGTTTAGACTTCTACAGATTATAAGGGACCACAGTTCCAAGAACCTTGCCTTCATTTCCGTCCTGTATAATGGGCTTATGAGATTCATTCTAGGCAGTGGTTGGGACTCAGCCATTATCCTCTTAGCAATCAATGCTTATGGCATGCACCACTAAAACACAGTAATTGCCTTAAAACAACTATCACAATCTTGAGAGAGTTTCTTAAACGGAAATAATACATTTTGTACTCTACATAATTCTCCTTTACTTGGCTACTCTTGGTCCTCTGTATCTATGACATCTTGGGAAGCTACTTTTATTTGCCTCTTGGAAAAAAGGAATTAGTCCAAGAATAATCACAGAATAACCCATGAAATTTTAGTGATCTCTGTCCTTGACTTTGACATAGATGTCCTGCACAGCTCCATCAACCTCCATTCTTTTGATGGAGTTAAAAAATGTTTACATTTACTCTTTCCATTTCCCCTATGGAAGAGAGTATAATAATAGTAACTAAAATGGACATATTGTGTTATGATTTCTAAATGTGAGTATTATCCAATTTTATTGACTACAATTTCTGCACACATTTAGGAATAGGAAATGTTGTCCTTATTTTGTACTTTAGATAAAAAGAAAAGTTCATCAAGTATAAATTTTTTTCAGAAGCTCTCAATGCCAGTAAGTGGAAAGTCAAAAACACAACATAGGTCATCTTTTTGATGATGCTATGCTATTTTCATTACATTTTCCTTTACTAATTATATTTATGTTAATAAATGTTAATGAAACACAGGAGCTCAGAGGAAGTAGCTATCTCACTTCATTCATGTTTTATAGTTCACCTTCCCTTCCAGCTATTCCCATCCATTCCCACCCCCACATACTGGTAGAATTTCCAACATTTGTAGCAGTTTAGCAGTCTGAATATTTTTTTCCATCAAATGATTTCTATTGTAGTTGAAATATCATGTGAAAGTATACCACATGTAAATTCAACTTCAGACAAAGATTCTATTTTTGAATTTTCTGAATCATTTTTCCTATTCCATGTTTCCTATTCCAAAATACCTATAATTTAAAAAAATAACCCATTAACAAAACAAGTGGAAAAATAGAACAATCACACAAATGAATAATATTAACAATATAATGAAAAACAGATAAAATTTGCATGTCAGTAAGGCTCGAGTTTGGCATCTTCATAAAACTACTAGCTTTAAATTTGGAAAAAGATTAAACTGACATAGTTCTGTCTCCTCAGGCCTACACCCCAGCAGGGGCATGCTGTCCTTAGGGAAGCACTATGTGGTAAATCTCGCAACTGTACTTCCTCAGAGAACGGTGCAAAGATACCACAAGAGATAAATGATGCATGGCCAAGCCTTATAATGATCTACCTATTCCAGGAACAATCCATCTGCTCTTGGCGCTTACAAGCTAAACCAATTTGAAAATAAATATTTCACTACTTACAACTGTTTTACTGAGCTCAACAATTTACCAATTTAAGAATACCAAAGCCTGAACTACTATATGTATTAGGGGTTGGGGCAGAAAGAGAGATGGAGAAAGAGATGGTGGGGATAGGAAAAGGAATTAGAAAAGGGAAGGGTAGATGGGAGAGAGTGAGGGAGATGTTAAATTGTGGATTACTGGCTGGAAAGCATCATCCCTTGGAATCAAGCACATAGTAATTTGTCTTTTGCACTATACTTCCTAGAATTTCCATTCAGTCTCTTCCTCAGTCTGTGACTGGGTGTCCAAGGAATTCCTTCATTGGCTCATTCATGGACCTGCTCACTTATCAACTATCAGGACTGAAACTTCATTTTTGTCTCAATTGCTTTTAAGCCCTGGATGATCATGGGTAGCTCTTAACATATAAGAAATTTCTATGAAGGAGCGAACCTGATAAATATATGATCTAAAAAGATATTTTTCCTTTTCCTCCATATTTTACTTTCCTATCTTTGTGTTAAAAAAAAAAAACAAAATTGCTTTCCCTTTCACTGGAAAAACATGTATATGCCCTCAAAGATAGGGTCTTATATTTTCAGCTTTGTACATGTAAATATTATGTTAATTGAAATTCTGTGTAGAAATCATTTATATTTATGTCAGTTACTTGAAGACTGCTTAAGAACACTGTCTATGTTCTTCCTTCTCCATGTCTCATTCTTTAAAGACGCCACCACCTATTCCTCTAAATAATTACTTTAGTGTTTTCCTCTGTACTTCTAAAATATATATTACTCTCTCTCTCTCTCGCTGTCTCCCTCTTCTTAGCTGAAGGAATTACCTGTTTTCTTTTCAACATGGAAGCTAGAGCTCCCTCAGTCTTTCAGTATGACAAGCTTACAGCTTTGGATTAGGAAATGTTCAGTGCTTATTCAAAAATAAGTCATTCTGTACTCCTGATAAATTTATTTTTTTCTTTTTCTTTTTACTTTTAAAGAGAGAAGGACAATGAGAGAGAGAATGAATTTTTTGTTGAGTTTTTCACACGGCTTCTGTTGCTCTGACACTCAGTTGTGAACTTGGGTGCTGAGGTTTGAACCCCATGTACTCGTGCATGCCGGGCAAGCACCGTAACTGCTGAGCCACAGCTCCAGACCCTCATGATAACTTTCAAGTGCTGCACATTTTATTTTCCCTAGTGAATAATTTTCATAGTGTGTTATTTCATTTTCTTTACCTTTATTCCAAACGTCCCTGTAGTTATCTTCATAGTTTAGTATTTTGAACTCATTGGGAATCTATCAGTTTTTATCTTTCTAAACAATAAACCATCCCAAGCTTTTATACAAAGTGTGCTCTTTCCAGGCCTGTTCGATGGGTAGTCCTTGGCTGTGGCCTTATGTGATCTGTGTGAATCTTGTCAGTTCTGTGCTCAATTCTAACTCCCAACCCCCAAGTCTGGTATCTCGGTCTTTGCTATGGGTTTATTTCTTCATTTTAATGGAGCACAGTCCCTCACAACTTTTGGGAGTAAATCACAACAGATTATTTATTGCAGTCTCTGATATCTTCAAGTATCTGTATTTTAAACTCATATTAAACTATTGGTATATCTTCTTGTAGAATTCCATTTTGAAAGTTTCCCATGGATACTGGAGAATTTGTTAGATTTGTAACTTTAGGTGCTGCTACTGGAATTATTACTTTTTCTTATCTTTGTGCATGATTTTCTGTCCTTTCTGGATGTTCTAAGTCCTTCACTTTGAACCAACAGCCATAAATTTCCATTATGATCACCTCAATTTAAGCTGATTTCTATGCATTAGTTTGAGCTCTTTTTGGTTTCTGTTAGTATAAAAATTCCTTAGTTCTTTGACATTTGTAAGATTAGTATTTTGACTGTTGTTAAGATGCTTTTGTTGGAATGACTTTTCCCCATTCTAATATTGGATCTCCTATAATGGTATTTTTTTTTTACTTTTTTGCCTAATGTTCATATCTTTCTGTGACTTTTTGCTCAGATTTCAAGATTAGGTTACTTAGAAAGATAATGTTTTAATATCTGCAATAGTATGTTAAATTCTTACAACCACTTTAATTTTTTATTGATTTATATACCCATTTTTCTTGTTGCATGGATATGATATTGATTTTTGTTATTTTCTTCTAAAAATGATTTGCTCCTTGATTTTTCTTTCTTTTTGTATTTATTTGGAGTTAGATATTTTAAGCTTTTTCCTCAACATCTTTGACCTGTCTTCTTAGAAAAGCAACACTCAGAGGCAGATAGGAGTCTCAGTGTATGTAGGTGGCCTTGGCAGCAACAGTACTGGCTCTAAGGGGAATTCCTGTTGTGTGCAGTTCTGGGCTCAACCTCTAACTTAAGTATTTTAAGGATACTCCTGAATTATCTAGACTGTATCAAGGTCCTACACATTGTATGCCTTCTTACATGATTTAGAGTCAAGTAGAAGAAGAAGCCATTCAGAATTTAAACCAGGAATTCCCATGGTTCTCCCACCTTCCATGAAATCTTGTGCTTTCCACTTAAAGAAGCTCAGTTTTGGGGCTGGAATGGTGGCTCGGCGGTTATGGTGCTTGCCTGGCTTGCGGGAGTGCACAAGTCCCAACCAGAGCACCACGTACTCAACGAAGTGTCCAAGGAATGAGAGTCATATGAAAAACTAAATAAAAAAAAAAAAGAAGAAGAAGAAGCTCAGTTTTGTCTTCTCTAAAAAAAATCCAATCCTTTTCCAAGAGGAATAAAAGTCAAATTACTTCTCAAGTCCACTTTCAACCAACTTATTTAAAGCATCATGTTGTCTTTGAATCCCCCTTTCTGGGGAAACTGGGAACTCCAATACATAATCATTAGCAGGAAATTCAGGTTACTTCTCTCCTGTTTAATTACTATACTGCAGTTATGCGTTGAAAGTGAGGTGCCCCTCAAAATACCGTGTTAATGCAGGAATAGTCATAGGTGAAATTATTGGTTTGTGAGAACACTAATCTGATTAATGCTTCCTAGTTTGAATGACTGGGTGAAAGCAGAAGCCAAGTGGGGCATGGGTGGAGGAGATGGACCAATGGGGACATGCCCTGGAAGAATGAAACTGATTTGTGGCCCCCTTCTTCACCACTACCCCCACTCTTCTTCCTGAGTCCTCATCAGCTGAACAACTTACTTCTGCTCAGCATTTTCCCCATAATATGCTATCTTACCTTAGACCCAAAGCAATGGAGCTGACCATCTAGAGATTGAAAGCACTGAAATTATGAGCACCCAGTAAACTTTTCCCCCATAAACTGTTCTTTCCTGGTATTTTGGTTGGATTGACTCAAAAGCTGACTAAAACAGAAATCAGTGCCAAGAAGTGGGATCATTGTTGAGACTAAACTGATGAGATGGTTCAAAAACCTTTGAGTTAGTTTGGGAGAATTTTGAAAAGTTAACAGACACAAATTGGGAAAGCTTTAGAATGTTGTATGGAGATTATAATGAGTGATTCTGGGGGGAGCTCAAAAGACCAGAAACTTATAGGAAGGCAGAGTGTGTTCATAAGGATTCAGAGGGAATTGTAGAATCCATTGGGAATTGAACTAGAAGCCATACATGTTATATTCTAGCAAAGAACATGGCTATATTTTTTCCCATGTCCTGAGACTTTGTGTAATGCTGAATTTAAAAATCATGAAATAATTCAACTGGGCAGAGAGAATATCAATGTCACTGTCAGTGGCATAGATATTACTGGCAGTTTCAGCCAGGTTTACTGTGAAAATCGGGAATGGAATTCAGAGTTAAAAGTTTCTGAAGCCAGTGGTTTGGCTAGAAAGCACTTTTAAAGTTGGGGTCCTGGAAAGTGTATTTATTGAAGAGATCACAGACCCTAAAGAGATGCTAAGTACTTTGTAAAATGACACTAGAAGATGCCTTAAGTACATCTTAGGAATTTGCAAGACTACACCCCTTTAGACTTCAACATATAAAAGAGATAATTCCTGTGGGAAGAGATCACCAGGATGCCTTGCTATCACAAGTGAGCCTAGGAAGTTTTTTCACCATTCTGAGACTTTCAGATACTTAGAAGCCTCTGAAATCATGCTTCTAAGGAGCCCAGTTGTTGTGTGAGGTGGTTGCAGACCTTGGCTTCATTCATGTGCTGCTGGGTCTATACGAGATGCTGGATAAATTTTGCCCAAACGTCAAGATGAATTTCAACCAACTTATTTAAAGTATCACATTATTTTTTAATCCCAATTTCTGGGAAATCTGCAAACTCCAATACCTAAGCATTAGCATGTAACTCAAGTTACTTCTCTCCTGTTTCTACTGATGTAGTAACAGGACAGTTATTTTTCCTCCATCTGCTTTGTACCTTTGAAAATTCTCTATATTATTCTATAACTTCATTCCCCTTCTTACTAATACAATACTCATATTAGTGTTTCAAATTGAATTTTTATGGTGAGATACATTTCATGTTTTAACTCTTCTTTAACTTAATATTTGGCCCCTGCCATTTTGGTTGTTTAAAAAAAAAAGCAACTCTAGATTTGCAACCATTCAATTCTTTCCAAATTTAGCTCATCTGGTTTAGATTTAAATCTTTATAATTCTTTCATCTCTATTAAATAATATTTCACATTGACTTCTCTAATGTGAATTGGTTCAAAAGCTTATAAATGGAAAGGAATGGTGAAAATGGAAGAAAGGTAAATAAATAAACCTGTGACGTTCTTCCTGCTATTGTGTTCGGGAAAACCCTTAGATATATCTCTAGTTTTAGCACTTTAAAAGATAACTGAAAATGTGTTTTCCTGTTCAAGTGTTTGCTGATCACACAGAACAAATGACTTTCTTTTTTTTGAAAGAGAGCAGGGCAGTGAGAGAGAGACAATCAATTCTTATTTAGGTGTTTTTTTTTTTTTTTAATGTGGCTTTCATTGCTCTGACACTTAGTTGCATACATGGTGCTGGGGTTTGAACCCACATACTCACGCATGCAGAGCAAGTGTCATAACTGCAGAACCACCACTCCAGCCCCAACTTCTTGAACAGGGATCACATATCCTTGTCATTGTCCCCATTCCTACTACCATTATCATCTTTCCCAATTCCTAATTCATCAAGTAACAAAGTGTATTTGCAAATTAAAATTTTGTAGAAGAAAATATATCATATGTAGGGAGGGAAGAGAAAGTAATACATTTTTAACTTTTACAGCAAAGTAGATTAAAATTATTTTAAAGGATTGAGTTATATATAACTCTTTTTATGGCATTAAAAGTTGGACAGTTTTGACTTCAGTAATAGGATGTCTAACTCTAAATGTGTTTTAGATAGTAATTGTACTAATCAACTTTCTGCCACTATAACCAATACCTGAGATGATCATCTTATAAGTAGCAAAGGTGTGTTTTGGCTTACCATTTTACAAGTTTTATGCAGCAGATATTTCGTTGGCACCAGTGCTTTGGAAAAAGCAGCACATCATGGTGAGAGTTCATGGCAGAGCAAGACTGCTGACCTCATGGTTGGAATGTAAAAAAAAAAAAAAGAGAAGAAAAGGTAAGGCTGGGGTCTACTACCTCCTTTAAGAACATGGCTCAGTCACTGAAAGATCCACTCTAGACTATATATCTTAAAGTTTATGCTCCTTCCCAATAGTGCCACTTTAGGGACCAATTCTTTACCATAAGTTTCTAAGCGGCACATTTATCTCAACCATAGCACTAAATGTGCTTGTGTGTGTGTGTCTGTGTGTGTGTGTGTGTGTGTGTGTGTGTTTTATTTTGGTCTAATCATCATACAGCTGCAAATGTATTCCAGATACATTCATTGTGTTAGTAATGTTAGGTTCTTTCGCTTCTCTCCACCTGTCTCTATACATCTCAAACTCTATTTCCATAAAATGTGTTCAAGTGAAGAAGAAAGGCAAGAATAGCTGGACATCATCTCTCTCTCTCCCTCTCTCTCTCTCTCTTTCTCTTCCTTTTTCTCTGTCTCCTCTCTTACAAGTGGTACAGATGTGAGAGGTGACGTTCCTCAGGAACTCTATTAGAATTCTCATCATGTCCCACTGGTCAGATTTGAGTGTAACTGAAAATAATAAGATGCTAAAAACACCAAGAGGGTTTTGTGTTTTCTAGGCAGAGATGTTACTGATACAATTGGGTTCTTATATGTCCTTCCACATCCTCATTTATCTACTCATTGTGTAGCCAGTGCCCTGTAACTGCAGCTGCCATTCTTTTTTTTAAAGTTTGCACATATAAATAGTCAAAAACATAATTATGCTAATCAAAATATGAATAAAATATGTTATAGGTTGAAGAAAAAGTCATTTTAATTGGAGTAGTCCAATAAAAGGTACAAATTTACAAAATTTTTCTTGAGTCTATAGAACCATCCTGGTGCCCTTAACATTGCCTTAGCCAAAAGCTCAAAGCTGCACATCAATATGTATTCATAAGAAGCCATTCCCATTATTATGAATAAATCTTATTTAGATCAGGCATGTCTTATTTTCACTAATTCATTCCAATAAGAAATACTTAATGGAGCAAATTATTCAAAAGGACAAAATCATGACGTAGCAAATACAGATTTTGCAAATACTATTTTCAAAAGATTCTTCCAGTTGCATATATAAACATGGAAGAGTACATAAATTTAGGATTTTATAAATAAGTCACCAAGTGATGTCAATGCTGCCCTACTGGGTGACATTTTTGTTTGTATATGTGAGCATGAATAAATGCATAAAAGCATTATATGTGTATATAAAATCTGTTTATTTCTCTTTTTTTTAAAGAGAGGACAGTGAGAGAGAGAGAGAGAGAGAGAGACAGAGAGAACCAAATTTTATTGAGTTTTTCACATGGTTTTTGTTGCTCTGACCCTGAGCTGTGTACGTGGGTTGCTGGGGTTTGAACCCATGTACTTGCACATGCCAGGCAAGCACCGTAACCACCGAGCCACCTCTCTCTTTATTTTTTGTCCATGAAATTAAATTTATGGATAATTGTGGTTAAATTCTATAAGGGTATACTAATGCACTTCACATACACATACCTTGAAATACTGTTGAAAGCATAAAACAAAAACACACATGGCGCTTTTCATTCATGGTATTGATTTAAATAACATCGGTATGCTAGCTGAACATGTGATGCTTCGGTTTCATTCCTTTTCCTGTCAGGGAAGGTGGACAATATGTGAGTGGAAAACACAGAAGAGACCAGAGAGAGGTACTGTGATTTAAAAAAAAAAAATCCATTCTTCAGAAAACACACAGCCTCAAGCATTTTCTTATAGTAACGCACAATGAACTAACACAGAGGGCAAGACCTCTACATGTCTGACAAAGAATGACACCTGTGAAAGATATGTATTTTATTTTACTCTTCATTTTTTTGTCTTTTCTTTCTGCTTGCCTATCATTTCCATCTTGTTGATAGCTAAATTTTTAAGATGTGAAATAAAAATATATACTGGAGAAATGCTTCAAAAAAAGTTTGGCGAATGATACCCAGAAGAAATGTGTTGCTTTTACCTCATACTGATCAGGAAAAGGCAATGGATAGAAAGTGAGCACACTGGCCCTAAATTCTATGAATTTCCAACTCAGTTTCATCTTAGAAATGATAACAAATGGCCATTCAAGTTTCATGATACATAAAACACACAAATAAGAATAACCTACCAATGCAGGTAAGGGAAAATAAAGATTCTCACTCCCATTAGACAAGTTTTTAATAAGAGATAATTGGCATTTATGAATCTATAAATTTGAGGAGATGGACATTTGTTAACTTCCAGATTTCTCAAAGGTTTCATTTATATAATATTTTAAATTATTGTGGTGTGTTAGAGTCTTGGGTCTCTTTTTTCACAGAAACTGTGTGAGCAGAGATAGTAACCATAATACATACCGTAGACACTGCTATTTCCACTTTGTGAGGACAAAAATGAATTTGTGACCCAAGGGGATGCTTGTTAAGGTGATGTGGACACTGTGTGCAATTTGGGGAATGCAGTGAGCACTTTGGATTCTGGATCGTTCTTTCATTGTGGTTCTAGTAGAAAGGGCATGGCCATGATAATACTGAGCATCAAAACACTCTCTCTTCATACATTTTCTGAACTCCTATAGCAACTGTCATCTGCTTATGAAAGTTTCTAAGAATATAAGCTTTGAGTATTTCACATCTATCTACTTCAATTCAACAAAACAGATATTGGAGAATCCATGCCATACATGGCAATAATGATTTCTGTCCTCAGCAACTTTTAATCTGGAGGGGACACAAACGATAATGCGAAAAATAGAAACATACAGTCTGGTAAGTAAAAAGTGAAAGAAAATCCATTTGCTCTATGAATCAGACAAGGAAGATAGAATATCCAAGTTAGGAAGAGAAGTTTTATTAAAAGATACAACATCACAACTGAGTTTAAACAGTAGATAAATATCAACATGAAATATGATGGCTATGTTTATAGAGGGAGAGAAAAACACTGCAAAAATTCATAAGAATAGGAACACCTGAGGGCAGTTTAAATAGAACACAAAATAGATGAAGGCAAACAATAGTAATTAAAATTGGAGTCTTGGTTCAAGGTATGTATAGCCAGCTCTGAATATCAGGGTGAATTTGCACTTAAGGAAGCATAAGGAGCCTTGAGTTATTCATGCTTTTTTATGAGAATTTAAGGAATCATACCACTTTGATACAATAAGAAACAAAGGTGTTTGAGTTTTTTTTATGTTAGAAAATTCAAATCCTCTGGAATTGGAGAGCCATTTTAGCTTACTAAAGGTGATTATAACACTCTGGGCAAAGGGTTGTCTGTCTGTACTAAAATGGGAAGAGGAGAGAAAGGATGATTTGCTGCTGCTGTCAAGGACAAGTCCATTTGGGGACTAGCTAGATTCGAGGATAAGAAGACAGAGTAACATTTTTCTCTCTTGGTTGGTTCAAATTAGGGTGTGCCTTTTAATAGGAAAAGATGATTACCTGAATCTGAATTGGAACATAAAAAAATAAATTTCAACTTTCAAAAATACTTAGGGAAGAATATGTCTAAATATGTCAGGATTCATTCAAAACTATCAATAAATAGTTTTCTTAAAATGAGTATGTTTCAATTGGGCATTTATAGAGTAAGCATTGAATTCTGAATAGGGTCATGAGAAAAGTATCATCCATTTGTGTTCTTACACAGAACTCTGGTAATGTTAATTGATCATTTTATTGACATGTCCAAATTAAATGAACATTTATCTAATGGGTGATAGATGAGTTTGTTTTGCAAATCTGAAGGAACTATTTTTCACAACCCCTGTGTTCCCATTTCAAATTTAAAGCATAAAGTACACTTCAATTTTTTACTAGTGTGTCAACTTGGACTTTTCAGAACATGATATTTGTGATTCATGCCACAGGCCCATGTTATAGGTGAAAAAGCTTTATAATGATGTACTTCTATTGCCAGGAATAAGTTATTTAGTGAAAACTAAGCAGAGAGGCATTATGCCAAATTTCACACCAATTGAAATCATATTTGGAATAACCTTTAGGGATGGTATTGATTTTCTGTAACAAGGGTTCAACTCCACTGAAAGTAGTCAAAAGAAAACACTATAAGCAATTCTAAAAAGAGATTCCTGAGCTATTTTGTGCTATTTCAACCTGATTGGAATAAGTAAATAAGTCCAGAGCTTCCCATGGTGACTACTTGGAATGACTCAATATTCTTTGAACATAAAATTTCAAATAGTTGTGGTAAAAACTTTATTTTGTGCTCATATATATACATATATATATATGTATATATATATACACACAAATTTATACGTATAAATGTAGTATACACACACACTCACAGACACTGCTAAAAACAGTCTACTGAAAAGTTGACATATATATATATTTTTTTGAACAAATACAAAATTAAAGCACATTTTTTCCATTATTCATAGCCCCATGCAATTTAAGGAGAACAAAGTCTACCTTTGACTCCTCTATTCTTTAACTCATCAGAAATGTAAGTGATATTTCTCTCTGGTCTTTTGTTTCATGGACACAGAATGATCACCATGGTTCATTACAAATAAAATTACATTCTCATAGATTTAGTTTAATTCAAAGCTTGGAAAAAATATATTGTTTAAATGTGCTCTATTGTGAGAGTGAGAAAGAAAACTCAAAGTAAAGTCAAGAACTATCAGTACTGAAGAGTCACTTAGTCCCATGACCTCAATTATCACATGAAGAAAGAGAAAAAGAAGACTGGAGACAGCACTGTATCTAAAGTAGCCTCACAGCCTGGAGCCATAGACAAGAGGAGAGGCAAGTTCCCTTCTTCAAAATTAAATTCTCCTCTGCTGGACAACAATGACCTTTTAAAGAAATCCTTACACATATGTATAAGCATGTCTGACCATACACACACTTGCTTGTGTATGTGTGTATTGATTGAACTACCTACCTATCCTACTCTCAATATGGGGGAAGGGAGAGAAAGAGAATATCCAGACTTGTATTTGTGCGTACATGTATATGCAGAGATAGCCTGATTGATTATGAGGGCAAATTTACTTTTAGGTGTAAAATTGATTGTTTGGAATAAAATACTGCTACTTTGAATATTCAAAGACAACACTTTAGGACTCACAATTTCATTTGTTCCCTATAATTCATATAATAAAATTCACATACATATGTTTGCATATAATATTAATATAATTACACATGCATGTAAATAAAAATAATTTTGTAAATGATATTCTTTGAAATATTCTTCAAGTCATTGTACATTCAAAATTAAATGGTTCTTTCCTAGTCTATTACATATATGCACACACACACACGTACATATTTTTATTATTGTTAACGGATGAGTACATTTATGAAAAATTTAGTTATAGTGCTACATCCTTACTTCTAAAAATAAAGTTTTATGCTTCTTTCAGTCTTAGAAAATCGTAGAAGACTTTTGTTTTAAATGTCGACCTTTACCTTTCTTTCTTATTGCCTGGACTTTCGTATTACCTGTTTATAAGTCGGTTCTAAGATCAATGCTAAAGAAGGCCAAATATTAACACATTCGTAACCTTTTGGATCAATTAAAGGCACAGTTATTCTTCAGTTTTAACAAGTTACCATTTTCTTAAAAGAGAGGTTGTTACTGTGTGTCAGTGGAAATGAGCATTTTGTATTTCTGGGGTAAGCAGAAAGGGAAGCTCTCACCCAACAAATGCATTTTGACCAAGCTGTGGGCTTTGGCATATCATGAAGTCTAACTTAATGCAGTACAAAATTTATGTGACTTTTTATCAACTAAAGATATCCTAAAAAGTGTACCATGGGATGAATGTTTGTGTTCCTCCCAAACTCAGGTGTTGAAGTCCTAAACCCCAGAAGGATAATCAGGTAAAAAAATGGAGCTTATATGAGTGAGTTCAGTGCCCTCATAAGAAGAGCCACAAACCTTGTTCTTGTTCTCTGCTGATTACCACAAGAGGATAGAGGGAAAATACAGTCCTTCTAAAACCAAGAAGTGGACCCTCAGTGGACACCTGCCTTGGCTTTTCAGCCATCGTGATAAACACATTTCTGCTGTTTATGCCTTCCTGGGTATAATGTTCTATTTTTGCAGCCTCCATGGTCTAAAGCACTTTGATATTTGATTATCTGGTTATTATGTGCTTTTTCTTTCTCTCATCCTCCCTAAATAGTAATAATATTAATCAACCTTCTTCATGTAGGTATCCATGACCAAAATAGAAAAAGAGCCTACTTAAGTTTTTCTTGTATTTGGTATTTATACTTTAGTAAAATCTCATAAGGAAACTTTAATTTGGCAATCTAGTAATGGTAGAAATCACAAGCTTCGCAATGAGATCAACCCTGGCTTGCTATCTATTGTCCAAATACCTTGAAAAAGTTACATAAATGCTCAGAGACTACTTTTCCCCATGTGTGAAATAGATAATTAGATTTAATTAGTTTATGTCTTCATTCAAATAAATTTTCTTCCTTCCAAAATGTAGGAGGCATATGCTATGCTCTATAGATGCAAGGTACCACAATACCTGTATATGAGACTCTCTAGCAGAATTTTCCAAAGTAGATAAACATGCCTCAAGGAGTCATGAAAATTATTGTAGGATAAGAGTGACAAGGGACAAATAATCATGCTAGGAGGACACATAAGGACCTAATTAGGGGTTTCAGGCAGAGCATCGCTGTTGAATTTATGAAGGAGCTGAGCTCTGGGGGATAACCAAGAGTTAACATGGGAGGAAAGAGGATTCAGCTTCAGGAAACAACCACAAGGACCCCTAAAGCACAGGATCATTAGTAGATTTAAGGGGCAAAAATAAACCAGCATGCCTGAGAGAAAATCTCCATGTGTCCATACATACACATATGCATTTGTAACAAGCATGCATTTGAACATAAAATAGAATCACATTTTATACAGATTTCTATAACTTGATTTTTTAAATTGTACATATCATACATGTTCTTCCATGCCAGTTCATGCATATCTGCTTTGAATTCCATTGGGTTTAGAACCATACTTGAGCTATTATTCCAATGATAAAAGTTAAGGTTGTTTTCTAATTATTTATTAGTGCAAGACTGTATCAGTGAGTGTTTTTGAATCTGTATCGTGCCTCAATCATGTTTGTATTGCAATAAGTGAGGCAGATTTGAGCTTGTAAATGTACTCCGAACATAGAAAATTTTGCTAATGTCCTCATGGGAATTTTGATTTAATAAGAAGTAAAGAGTCATAGGAATAAATTTATAATTAAAATGTTGAAAGATAGTCTGAAGGACAGCAAATTATTTTATGAGGCTTGGGAAACTGATTTCCACAAGTACCAAGTAAAGCAACTGCCTTTTAAAAACTGAAATATACTAGTAGTTAGCTGGACAAAGTTGAATTTGTAGGAACACAAAGAAGAGAATAAGGGCTATCTTGGCCACAAAGAGGACTAAAGACCTGAGCAGGAGGAAAGTGGGGTTTGAGGAGCATTTACTCCTGAAATGCTGCATTTAAACAGAACACCAGAAAATGAATCAGAAGAGAAACTCGTCTCTGCCAAGCAAACCCTTCTAATTATATTTTGCTTTTTATGTACTGCAAAAACAGTTCCATTTTATTCTTTACTGTCTCACTAGAGTCACAGGTATACACCTGGACAGCTGTATTGTAAGTGACTTAACTCCTTTCCATTTTTCATGTTCCTTGAAGATATCTATTTGGCAAAGACCACAGGTTGCACATGTATTCACTGGGAACTTAGAAGAAAACAGATACTTTTATCAACCTCCACAAATGATGATGGCCAGAATCAGCGTTTACCTTTTTATTTATTTATTTATTTATTTATTTATTTATTTTTATGGTGCTGGCAATCTGATCCAGGGCTTCACTCACGCTTAGCAAGCATTCTACCACTAAGCTACTTCATCAGTCTCCACATTTTTCTTTGAAAACTTCCTTAGTGTAACAGCTATCAACATGTGTCAACTTGACTGTGCAAGAAGATGCCCAAATATTTGGTTAAAAGTACTTTCTGGGTTTGTCTGTGAGAGTGTTTCTGGATGAATTTAACATATGAATCACTGAGCTCATTAAAGCAGATGTCCTTTTCCAACGCTGTCCTGGTTCATCCATTCCACAGAGGAGAGAAGAACAAGACAGAAGCAGCTTGAACTCAAGCTCTGCCTGCCTGCTTGAGCTGGGATCTTATCGCCTGACCTCGAGATCTTGATTCTGAGGCTCACACTGGACTCTGTACCACCGAGTCTTGGATTCCAGAACCTTAGCCCTTCTCCATCGGCATCTCTATGCGTTCGGCTTGTGGATGGCGCAGCTCTTAGGACTTCTCAGAGTCCATTACTGCATGAGCCAATTCCTAATACTAAATCTCACTCTATGTATCTGTATCTGCATATCTGTATGTATACTACTGGTTCTGTTTATTTCAGTAATCTCCAAAAATACGCTAATGTAGAGATAAGTTGGAGGAATAATACTTTCGGGCACCACTTCTCCAACCATGAAGTGCATGCGGATCATCTGCTGGTGTTTTAAAAAGCAAACTGATTCTGTAGATCTGCGAGGCTCTGGGATTCGCTTCTCTGGCGTGCTCCCAGTGTCACTGCATCTGCTGGAAGGAGGGCCACACTCTTTAAGGAACAACACCCTACTGACCTCCAGGTTGGGCTCTTGTTCATTTAATCATTAGCCCCACTGATCTCCAACAGGAAGAAAGGTGTGATGGAAAGGATGGGAGGACGTGGAGCTAAGAGACCTGCATGCTATTTACCATATCATTAAGTAAATATTACTCGTACATTTAATTTATAATTTATGAGTTTATAAATTTTGTCCTAGTCCCTTTAACAGTCAATTTTTTCACAGGCAAAATGAAAAAAAAAATAGTATGTATTTCCAAGATCCTTCTGGAGGAAAAGATGAATAAATATTTACTGTCTGTTCTTACTACTACTGCTAGCAGGTTGGGTGGAAGGCAGAGTAGCTCAGTGGAGGAGTGCTTGCCTATCATGCAGGAGGACCTGGATTTGATCCCTAATGCTGTGAATAAAGAAAAAGAAAAGCAAAAGACAACTTACAGCCGCTAGTAAGAGAAATTATTATTGTCTTTATAGAGATCAGTCATTAATCGTTTGCTATACACCCCAGACTGGGATGAGTATTTTCTCTATTGATTCTTAGTTTTAATTGACTCACAGTTTACTGTCTCTATTGTACAGAGAAAGGATCTGCCCTGCATGTATGAAGTTACCAGCTGGATGTCTGGAATTTTACCATTTACTTCTGTTACTGTCATCCGCTGATGTTCTGTGCATCACTTTGATTTAATTAGGTGCTAGTTCTTTCTGATTTGCAGCTGGGATCCCTTGCCTTCTTATTTCTTAGTCACCTCAACTATTTATCCCCTGAAACAGAAAGTTATGTTTCACAAAAGTGTTGGGAGTGAAAGAAGGGATAAAACATATCCAAGAAAATAATTTTTTTAAGAAAAACAAAAAATCCCTCTTCTATTCTACCATTTTCTTTGTGTGTGCCTATGTGTGCACACACACACACTCACACACACACTCACAGTTAAGACTTAGTTCCAATTCTTTCACCCGTTACTAGCCTCACAACCTATAGCTTTTAAACCAAATTATACCTTTCTACAATTTTACAGAAAATTAATTTTGCCCCTTTTTAATATGATGCAAGAGGAAAATAGATCTTTTTATCTCAAATAACAATTGAAAGAGACTCCAACATACACATATAATTTTATCCCTTATTCTCTATTTATTAGCAGTTAATAACAGATCAACACTATGGTCAAAATACACAGGTCAAAATTGTTAGTTTTCATTTTTTAGTTGATTTTATTTATTTGTTTCTATGTGGTTCTGAGGATAGAACCCAGTGCTGCATGCATGCTAGGCCAGTGCTCTGCCTCTGAGCTACAACACAAGCCCCAGGTTTAATTTATTCTAATGCAGCTATATTTTAAAATGTTGCCAGTTAAGGCAATAAATTAAGAAAATGTGTATACACTCACAGCAAAAAGACAAAACCCTGACTGGAATTCTGCTTGCCTGGCATGCAGGTGTTCTCTTGCATTCAAATTCTTGGGGTCTTGGCACATCCTCAGAGTAGAGAGAATTATTATTTTATAGAATTGAAATTACAAAAATGTAATTAACATTCCTGTTTTATGGTGTTAGTGATAGTAGGGAACTTGATTTTTATTTTAGTTATAAAATTATACATTAAATTTATTTTAAAGCATAAATGTAAAAAGAAGTCTCCAGTTCTCTGCGCTAAATAATGTTCTCAATATTTTACATTTTAAAATTTCTTCTCTCAAAAATAGAATGCCTTCTTTTCCCCCTTAAGATGTAAAATACAAAAATCCTTTCACTAATATAATTCAACAACATTCTTTGATTTCTGTAATCATCTTCTTGGTTTCATATAATTTTAAAACCATGAGAAAAATATTGAAAATATGAGAGAGATGAGAATGTATATGGATGTAATTTATTTCTTAAAGAAGAAAATTCCACTTCCAAAACGTTGAAATGAAATGAAAATTAAAGTCAACTCTTTCTCCCTGTATTGTAGTAGTGAAATATTCTAAAATATTTCCAGAGTAAATTCATTTTCTACTTTTGGTTAGGGCATTTAACAGCTTATAAACAAGAGCATCAATTTGTGTTTCTTGTGGAATTTTTTTTTCAGATGTAAGAACTGTTTATCAAAATAAGTTGTCTTTATATCCATCTTTACAGAAGACAAACACAGAGAAAGAGAGATTCTATACACATGTCATCAAGAATTAAGCAAATATTAGCATAATCTGTAGTGTTGAAAGAGCAGCATGCTGTCTAACCTATAATTCTGAAGAAGATAAGAATTCATCTTCCTACATATTTGTAGCATGTTTGAACATGGGAAGAGAATACGAGTTTCTAGATCAGGGAAGCAATTGCACATAGGGACCTCAGTTAATACCAATTTTCTGTCCGTGAAGTCATCCATTTTGATCTTAATTTGAACAAGAATTCTAATATATAAAAGAATGCTAATATATAAAATGCTAATATATAAAAAAAGAATGCTAATATATAAAGATTGTTATTGGTTCTCTCTGGGGGCTTTTGTGGCAAGTTACAAATGGAAAAAAAAGTCTTGTTTTCGGAAGGTTTATCACTGAATTTTAACATCAGGAAAGAAACCATCGTTGATATCTTCACTCATTGCCCTTGACCAGTCAGTCAGTAAGTTGACCTTCCCAGGGAAAGGGTATGGAGAAAATGCAGGTGGAAGTTCAAAAGTCAAGTTGACTCAGGTTGCAGAAGTGACCAGAGAAGGAGGAGGGCTGCTGGACAGAGTCGGGTGAAAATGCACAGGGAGCAAGAAGAGCAGAACACTTCCAGCAAGATATTAAGGGCATTTGAAACGTCTTTTGAACCCAGGACAGCATTGATCCCAGATGACTAAAAGTGGGCTGCTTAATTGAGAATTCAGAGTAGGGTGAGCAAGAAAGGGCTTGCCATAACAGAAATGGGACAAAATACAAATACTAAAAAGAAAAATAATAAAATGATGCTGGTAAACCATTCATTTGGCATCTTGTCTAAAAAATGGATATAATAGTTATACTGATCTATTTCTTCATCCTTTCTTCTGAGATTCTGAAATTATGTGCATGTTTTAACTTACATATCAATATTTTTCAAAATCGGTCATGATCATCACCATTATCCTAAGTGTCAATATAGGTAGCCCTCACTATGCTTTGAAATATTTCCTGATTCCTGCCATACCTATAATCCAATGTATTAACTGATCAGGGATGGATTGTATATTCAAGGTAAAGGTACTATTTCAGTGCACTGCAGTGTCACCATTATAATCTGCTGACATTTTCAGTCTGGCAAATATTAGTGCAGGAATGTTCAGGAAAAAGGGACAGCAGTCAGTTCAGCTGAAGGCCCCACTCCACACCAGCCCATGTGTGACATAATCTAAATATCTTCATATGGGAACTGGAACTTGAGAAACAAAGGGTTCTGGGCGAATGAAGGGCGAATGTGGGGAATGGGGTGGGGAGCTGGGAATTTGGCTGCCTGAGTAGTCAGCAGCAAAGTGAGAGAGAAATGTGTGGCGTATGGAGGGTGAATTTTGGCAATATTTGACTGATGTAAACAGCTTTACCAAACTGCCGGGCTCTTCGTATCTTTGCACTGCAAGAGACACTGAATATAAAGACTAGACATATCTATTTTGTACTTCCCACCTGATCACCTCTATATTAATATTCTAAGGAATGCACAATTAATGAAAAGATTTTTTTCTTATTTTTCATTTTACTTTAAATAATTTTCACCACCAGCTCTTAAGCAGAACCAGCTGTATCTTCAAGTCCCAATCATTATTATGGAGTCAATTCTAAGAGGGCTTTGATTGCTTTAATGTGGTTTAATTTTGAACATTCTAGTAAAATCTTATATAGTACACAAATGGAAAAGCCTCATCAGTCTTAAGAAAGCTTTTCAAGCATATTTTCATTTCTTGTTCACATCTTTCCTTCATATTGAAGTTCCTGAATTCATTTAGGGCATTTTCCACCAAATAATTTTCCTCAAAATCCTTATGTATAGAGGAAAGTAGATTAGATGTTTTATTCAGCAAATGTGTGCTCGACTCTTTCTTCAAGGATTAAACTATTTTATAATGTCCTGGAGAATATTGCTATGAGCAGCCTTTTAATGAGGACTATAGTTTGGACCAGCAGATGGGAGAAGACGGTATTCTAGACAGGGTGAAAGAAAAAACCAAAAAACTATGAGGAAGTTTATAGATCCAGGATAGATACAGTGTGTAAGGGACAGAAAATAAGATGTCATAATCTAAGTAAGAGTGGATAGTCTATGTTATTGACGCAGGATGAATAGGTTGTAACTACACCAGGGAGAGGTTTGCAATCAGAATTTTTTGTGACAGAAATATTCTTAGACTAATCTAACAAAGTAGTTCTGAGAAAAATAATGCAAAGCTGAATATCATGCCAATGTGCACAAAAGAATTGGCAGGAGAAGGACCCAAAGTTTTAAAAAACATAGCTAACAATTTATTGTGACTGCTGATACATAAGGTGATAAGGGTCTTGAATAAGAATAAGGTGAATTAAATAACAAAGATGATTTTAAATGGGTTTGTTAAATTGCTACTCTGCGAATATTTTTTATACAAAGATGTGTAAATGGATTTTACATTTCCTTTCTCCCAGTGGAATTCTGTTAAAGAAATTAAACTTAAATGCTGCTAGCTATGGACTAGTAAGAAATAAAGCTTTCAATAATATGAACAGACTCAATTATTTTAAAGAAACTATATATTTTGATGAAATATAATATTCTCTACTATGCCAGATTCTGTTAAGGAGTGAAGGACCCTTGAGACTATGTGACATTTCTGGAAAAATTTAGGATACTATTAGCTGTATAGAATTCAGATCTCATTTTAGTGAACAGAAATTATAATTTTTCAATTGCCATTTTACCAACTTGAAAGAAAGTTAATGCCTTCTATTACCAGAAAACAGTTTGAATGAGAGTGGAAATGTGTTAGCAGTATAATTTCACTTTTAGCTAGTATTTTACTGTGTGAAATACGGAATATCTTAGTTTAATAATTATTATTGTCTTTATTAGTCTTAGTAGAAAAAAGCTAAATTAAAAATAGGTGATAAGCATTATGATATGAGGATTTCTATTAAATTGTATGATAATAAGCCACCAGAAACAAAAGGGGACAATAGCCATGTTTACATGTAAATCAGACACTAGACAGATGCATTCACAGATGTGATTGTGTCTTTTTGAGCAGCTTAAAATTTTTAAATTCAATTTTCTCTTTAAATGGAAAAACAATAAAAGGTTACTACTTTTCTGTTATAATGGATGCCTTATTTTATATTTTCAAAAAGAGTACATTTAATATATGTGCCACTATTCCTTGCTTAAAAATGCATGAGAATGATGCCTGTTGTTTATCAATAGAAAATACTTTGGTCACATTTCTCACAAATTTGAAATAAAAACAAAATTTTTAGGATAGTAAAATAACAATTTGTCATTGTGCATTCGAACTGATGGTGAAAGGAACTATGGGTGCTGCTGGCCATCCTACTGCTATTGCCTTATTCATTGTCTTATGAACCTCAGGAAGAGCATGGATCATCTGGGACCATGGATTTTCATTTGGAACCAATTTTCAGCTGATGATAAGACTGACCTTAGGATCTTACTTTCAATAAGGGGGGATCTAGAATAGAATTTCTCAATCTTGGCAGTGTAGATGATTTGGATTAGACAATTCTTTGGTGTGGGAGTTGTTCTGCGTTTCATAGGATTTTAGCAGCATCTCTGGATTTCAATAACCAAAGAATCTGTAGTCATTACAAATGGACTGTGGGATAAAGCTGTCATGATCATGATGGGAACTATAACTTAGGAATATTCACCCACTATTCTCCATCAACTAACTGATGTATGTCTCGAAGAGCACACATTTTTTCCTTGGCATGGTTCCTGCTAGAGATTAATTTCCAGTGCAGTTCTTCCACATGCCTACAGTGTAGGTGCAGGCAGATTTTTTTTTTCATATTCCATCTTTAAAATCATCTTCCATGATTAGATAAAAGATCTGTTTCTCAACATCCCAAATCATATCATTGTGCTTTGCCCATGTATAAACTTGGGAGACATCATACTAAAGGACTCTTTCAGAACTTAAAACTTGGTCACAAGATAACACCTATAATCAAGGCACATTGCTCAGGTACACATGTTGTTCTTGACATTATTCTGTTAAGGGCAAAATACGGTGTTGAAATAAAGAGCTTTATTAATCAGTGACATTATTTTGAAAACAGTATGTAGAAATGCACTATAATATGATGATATAGAAGTATGGGAAATTTTTATTCATCTACTTATCTTTTTTCTTCTCCTTACAATAATTAAAGAAATAATTATCCTGAAAAAATATCTCTGGAGACTGAAGGAGACATTTATGTGAAAGATTAAAGATGATAGTGACTTGTTCAAAAGAACAAACCATAACAATAAGCCATGTTATATCATTTTTTACCACAAAGAAAAATTCAGAGTGAATCGTCACAGGGATATTCTAATAGTATTGCTTCAATTGAAAAATAAAGTCGAAATTCCCTGAAAAAAGAATCTTTCTGAGTTGGACACTTGGTAAGAAAATAAGAATTTGTTTTTCCAGTTTGATTTTATTTACAAATTTCATGAACTGAAGGAACTAAAACAACAGCTGGAAAGTTTTGGTGAACGTGTAATTAGATCACATGTTAAAAAATAACAGACAGGGCTGGAGAAGTGGCTCAGTGGTACAGAGCCTGCCTGACATGCACAAGGACTTGAGTTCAAACCCCAGCACCACAAACACAACTAAGTGTTGGGGAAACAGGTCAGATGAAAAAATAAATGAAATTGTTTCTCCCTCTCTTTCTCTCTCTTCCCCCTCTCCCCCTCCCTCCTGCCTCTCTTTAATAAAAAATAGTAGCAGACATTATGGCAAAAGCTATTGTGTTAACAAAAGTGCATCTATAATAAAAATATTTAGAATTCTTGTTCTTTCTAATAATCTATGCTCCTCATGGTATTTTTAAATTTAAAATTTAATAGACCTCATTGTATATCATTTAATAAAGCTTTGTAAAACATCTTGTGATTTGGATTGGCGATGCCCTCCAAAAAGTTCATGTGTTGAAAGCATGGTTCCCAGAGCAGCAAGATTCAAAAGTGGTGCTTGTAAGCAATGATTACAAAATAGGGGCTCTGATGTCATCAGTGAATTAATCCTTTGGATGAATTGATAACATACATGGACTTATTAGATGTGGTGAGGATTATAGGCATTTGGGGTATGACTGGAGGAAGTAGATACTGGGGGTGTGACCCTGGAGAACATAGCTTATTCCTGGTCCCTGTCCCCTCCACCTCTCTGATTCCTGGCTGCCATGAACTAAGGAACATCTCTCCATCCTGCATTTCCGCTATGATGCTTCTATCTTGGGGTCAGATGATGACCATGGTGTGAATCCTCGAAAACTATGAGCCAAAATAAATCCTTCCTCTTCTATCTTGTTCTTTTCAATTATTTTGTTCACACCAGTGAAAAGCTGACTGACTTACCAGCTTAGGGTATTTTGGACACATTACAAACTTGAATGACACTAGTGATTTGAAAAAAAAAAAGCCATAAAACTCTAACAAAATGTTTTAAATTATTTGATTCTTTTAAAATTAATGGGATGCTTAATTGATTTATCGGCAGAAAAATGTTTACAAATAATTCTCTGATTGAAAATTATTTTATATTTCACATATATTTGGAAAGAAGAAAATAATTTGCTTATTCAAATGTACATAGTTTCTTAGGGTATGCAAACAGAAAATTTATTTGATGCTGGCTCTTAAATCATCCTAATAATAAAGTAGCATGTATGATTACGTAGTTGCTACCTGGAAAGTGTGGTTCCTGGGTCCTGGGCATCGTTGCTCAAAGAAACACTCTTCTCATGGGAAATATTTGCTGTGTAGCCTTCACTGGATTGTCCATACTTAGATTCTCACTGTGGTATGGGGCTATCCCATCCAAAGCTTCCTTCTTACCATTTTATCTTTCACAGGGTTTATTCATGCTCCCTACCTCACCTCACTCCCTATAAGCCTCTTTCTTAATTGTAGTATCTTCTTCAAAAATTAACCAACTAATTTGTTTCACAGTTATGTGATTTGTTTGAAAGTTAGCATTTACAACTGTGTATATTATATAGTCCTCACTTGTTATCCATGATATTAGGTTAGTTCTAGGCTTTACCCCACCATGGATATTGAAATCTGAGAAAGTTGGAGTCTATTATATAAAATGGTATAATATTTACATATAATCTATGCCCATTGTCCCGAATACTTTAAATCATCTCCAGATTTCTTATACTACTTAATCCAATGTAGATAATATGTATACAGTATTATTTAGAAAATAATAGGAAGCAAAAACATCTATACATATTTAGTATAAATGCATTTTTAATTTTTTTAAATCTGTGATTGGTTGAATTTGTGAGTATGGATCCTGCAAATATGGAGGGCTGTACCATATATAATAATTATATAATTTATTTTTATTGTTTCACTACAGAGCCATGTTTAAAATCCTGAGTTACAGGGACTGGAGGGGTGGCTCAGCAGTAACTTGCCTGGCATGTGCAAGTACACTGGTTCAAACCCCAGGACCCCCATACACAACTAAGTGTCAGAGCAATGAAAGCCATGTGAAAAACTCAATAAAAATTGATTTTCTCTCTCTCTCTCTCTCTCTCTCTCACCGTCGTTCTCTCTTTAAAAAAAAAAAATCCTGAGTTACAGCCCTGTAAGATTTTTAAAAATTTTATTTGTGTACATAATGTTATTATAGAAGAGTATGAGATCATAATAATGGATTTTCAAGCATAAACATAATTTTATGTTAAACTTCTGGAATTCTGTTTGAAAAAGAAAAGAAGGCAATATTAACATTTTTTGTAGAGAAAAGATTGCTCATACTATATTCTTAAGTGAGTAATGTTGGGTGTGGATTATTTATATTTAGATTCCAGTGAATATATTTTAAATGATTCAAAAATTCACAAATGTCAGTGGTTATAATATGTCAAAAATTATAGTTTGCCTTACTTAAATGTGAATGTACAAAATTTTGACATTAACCCTAAAAATGTTTGAAAGGAATCAAAAGTATTTTTCATAATTCATTTATAGGGAAAAATCCAAGCAACATTTTTAAACATCATAGATGATTTTTTGTTCTTTAAAACTTTCAGGTTTTCCTCCTGTTCCTTCCATTAGTAATAAACCTGTTTCTAACTTCAGTGGAAAGAGAGAGAGATGCACCTGAAAGAAAATTTCCACAAATTCCTTTCATTATTCCACCTAAATCTGTAAGTCTGGGACTCCCGCATGGTGTTCTGTTCTGTGATTATGGTTGAACCTGGTTACAATTGAAACAAGTCAGTGCGCTCTACCTACCACCTTCTTCATATTCAAATGTTCCATTACATTAACAATTCTACTCTTTCTTTCAGTTAAAAGAAAACCAAAAATCCGTTCTTCCCCCACCCTACTTCTCTGCTCCCCTTAACTTTCTACCCAACCTTATCACCATCAAACTTCACCCCTACTGCTATCGTTAATGTTTCTCAGGAACTGCTAACTCCAAAGGTCATTTCTCAACCTGCAGTGCTTGATCCATGAAAAGCATTTGACATAATTGATTCTTGAGAAATTCTCTTTACTTTCTTTCCTGGTCAACAGACTTTTTTATGCTGATAACTCCTTTTCTGTTATATCTTTACATCTCCTGATTTTCTCAAAATTTAAAAGTCCCAGCATTCCAGGAATCACCCAGCACTTCCTGTTTGCTACCTACCCTCACAAGCTTAGAGACCTCTTCTCCAACTTGTATGTTTAAATAAGCTGGATGACTCTCAGTGTTAAATCTTCAGCCAGGACTTCCCTGACTGGGGATTCATGTATCTGAATTTCTACTTATTGTCTCTACCCAACTGTCTAAGAAGAATCACACAGATAGCAGGTAAGGAAAACCTTGAACTAGCTCCTTGACAATATCCCAATTTAAATGGATCTGCTATTTCAATTTTTTAATATTAAAATATATCCAAAATCTCACTACTTTCATAAAGTAGTTGTGCCTTCAAATACCTATTATTTCTTGGTGGACCTTTATTGTAGTTCCATCTGCCTTAGTTCTCTGGCACCTTATTACAGACAAAGCATATCAAGGTAGCTTATTGGAGTAGAAGTCAAGTCATAGATTTCTGTCCTCAAATTCATCAGCATCTATCTCCCTACTTGGCTCAGAATAAAGATCAAAGTCTCTATAATCATCAAGGAGATTCCATGTGTTCTTCCCTCATCTCCTATCTTATTCATCTCTCTGATCTCATAACCTAATCCCATCTTCCTAGCTGAGACAGCTCCAGCCACATTGTCCTCCTTGCTGTTCTATATCTATGTCAGACAGGAACTTCTGCAACTGCTACTTACTGCCCAGAACAGTCATATAGATACTTGAAAGACATACATTATCTCCTCACTAATGTCTACAAATGTCACTTTCACAAACAGTCATTCCCTGGTAACTGTATTTAAAGTTGAAGCCACCCATAAATGCCCTAATGTTACCACACTCCTCTTCCTTTATTTCTTTATAGCACTTCTCTTATTCACAAATTTATTTATAGTTTATCTTAAGATGAAATATTGATGAGATCAGAGAATTTTGCATCCTTCTTCACAGTATTGGGAAAAAGATTTGTGCTATAGAATACACTTTTTAAAGATCTGTCCCATGTATGGGTTAAAAAAATCACACAGACTGAAATAAGAGCTTTTTATTTGTTCATGAGGACTGCAGTTATAGAAATATGTTTAACTAAATTAGATAATTTCTTAGGTGACAAGAAATCATTGGTGAGGCATTTAAAGTACTATCCTCTTTTCATTAAGTAAATGCATAAAGAAATTATTTACATATATATCTATATATCTATCTACACATGTACGTTTAAAGAAAGGTTATTGGCTGTTTGGAAATAAATATGAAAAAATCACTTCCAAATTGAGCAAACAGGTCACAGAAATCGTACCTGGTTTTTAGACCTTTGCTGTTTAATGTAGCTGAGCGTGTTTTAAAATTTCATAGGCAGAGGTATTCTTTCTCCAATTAGTACACTCTTTAATGTGTCAATGGTCATTTTTCTTGTGTTTCTGGAGTTAGTTTAAATAGTGGTAACAAATTGGAAGATGAAATCATGGAGATAGTGTTTCTGATCTCTTGTTCACTCAAAATCTAATTTCCTTGCAAACAAAGGAAGTGAGCGAAGCAATGTCTGTAAAATTTCTAGTGTAATGAGTGATAATATGTGACTGGGAAAACAAAGTCTTTTTTTCCACTTAAAACATGGGATGCTGAAACACTGGACACCGGAAGCTGCTACTTAGCAAGTTCATGAAGTATTAGAAGGGCTACTGAATGGAACTGAGGATAGAGGCTTAAATTTCCCCCATTCTGCCAACTAATCCATTCTTCATTAAAGTTTAAAGAATCTGTTTGGTATTTGAAGTGCTATTGATTTTGAAACCATGGCACATGTAGAAATTGTTTCACTTGTGTTGTTTCCTGTATTTGCTTTAAAAAGTTGGGACACAGAAAGTAGAGCACTTTAATTTAAGGAGTGGATGTAACTGAGTCAACATTTATCCAGTGTTCTTTGCTCTAAGCTCAGGGTGACAGAAAGAAAACATCAAATTCTAATCATTAAGCTCCTGAGTACATTCCAAGGAAGAGTGACTAACTTCTGACACCATGGGGTAACATTGCAGGACTTTGTAAAGTAAAAGGAGATAATGTGCTGCCAGAGCAGGTGCAATGTTTGGAAAGTGAACACAGATTCAGTTTCACCGCTGCCATATGGCAGATCCCTGTGTGGAAGAGCAGAGGGAAGAGATGTGTGTGTTTTCTAATAGGAGCATAGAGAGGAATGCCCTGTGATACCTACTAAAGTTCCTATGCCAAGCTAGTGTCCCAAGTCCTCTCAACACAACTTTTTCTGAGACTGATTGACAAATAACAAAGCAAATTCCTCAGGATCATTCCACTAGAATCTTCCCATTTATCAGTGAATCGTGCCCAGCCCGTGGATTGTACTTTTGAAGTGGGTGGAGGAACACGTTCTCGAACAGCTGGTGAAAAGGTATCACGTAAGACTGAAGGATCGGAGTCCCTCCATGAACCTCACCACCCCAAATTCCAAACCAATGGGCAGAGTAGGGAATTTCATTTTTTTTTCCTTCTTAAGGAGTACCTGTCAGTCTTACTCCCTTAAATCACCTTGAGAACATATTATTAATTTGTCTCAGGTAAGGAGTCTTGGTATTTTCCAGACAGTTAAATTCTTCACTTAAAATGTAAAAATAAAAGGGAGATTTCTTATTGCTTATTGAAATAAAGTGCATAAAATAGCCTATGTTATAGGAGAAAGCAAGCACTGGCCCTAAAGATGAATTCCCCTTTCTTTCTGTCTCATATGTAGGTCTTAAATTATCACTTCAATAAAACCAATTAAATCAAGGGCATGTAAAGTCAATGGGTAGCTCAATTCAAACTCTGGAGCTACATTTTCCAGTGTGGTAGTCATTACCTATGTATAGGTGTTTAAATTGAATTTAGTTGAAATTAAATAAAAATAAAAACTCGATTCTTTACTCAAGCTAGTCAAATCTTAAGTGTTCCATAGTTATGTGTGGTTATTATATTTTATAATATATTGGACATATACAGAATAGTTCCATGATTACACAAAGTTCTATTGCGGAATACTGCTCACATATGAAACTATTTAATGGAACAATAATATAATTGGAAATACTGATAAGGAAAAAAGTTAAATAATTCATATATTACTTTATTAAGAATGCCCGCTAAGGCAACTAAAACATTCTCATGCATTATCTGAGAATGCTCAATATGAAGAAGTTTATTATATTTTTAATCATTTTCTTGTGACATGTTAAGTTTGTATCAGAAAAAGAATCAGTTATTCCTACTAGAGGGAATAAAAATGAGAAATTACATCTAAAGATTATCATTAAATTATGTCTCAGTGTTTATAAAAAATCATGATATAAATTCAGAAAACTGTATTTCTGTTATTACTTTAAATCATACAATTCATAAATAGATATGATATTCCATCAATATTTTGTTTAAGAAAGATTGTAAGACTTATCACTGGAAAATTTTTAAGCAATATGCTAATTTCAATTATTCATCTTAATTCAATTTTTTAAAATATCAGTCACATATTTTTGTATTTTAAGTGATTTTTCTTTTGCTACAGAGTTTTTTTTTTATGTGAAGGCTACATTTAAAGTGTTTATGTAACCTTAGATTTATAATTATCAGCTGAATGACATCCTTCCCATGCTTTTCCTTCAGACATTACTCTGAGATAATGAATGCAGTTGTAGTAAGAATAATATGTCTTTCTTGCTCACTCTGTGTCATTCTGCATCTTAAGAAGTCATTTGATGAAATACAAGCAGTAGAATTGACTGTCAGAACCAAGGTTCCTGACACTGAAGACTAAATAGATGGGAGCTCTTGATGAGGAAAGTTGGAGAACTCTTTGTTGGGGTATTTTGTTGTTGGTGGTGGCGATGTTAATAGTTATTTTATATTTCATTTTGATTTCCTCTCGTTTCTTTTAGAAAAAGGGACATTTAAAAAGTGAAGTGGGTTAAACTTGGAAAAACTTTGGAAATAAGTGTGTATCCAGAACATTTCCTGATAAGGAAAGGCCATCAAGAAAACAAAAACAAACCAGTTTGCAAATAAAGAGTCTCTACATTAAAGCCCTACCTCTTCAGAAATTACTTTGTTCTGTGAGATATGCGATTGTCATATTTTCTGTTAAACACATTTCCCCAGGTTTTCTCAGCCTACAAGGACCAGTATATCACTTTCACTGTAAGGTCCAAGCCAGCATGGCTCTTAGACCAAACACGCCAGCTGTGACACAGCATCTCCCTCATTATTCCTGCAACTTACCCAGTGATTTCACCTCAACAACTCAATCTAGGCAGCTGCTCACTGCCTCAGTCCAGTGTTCCCTGTAAAAATATTAGTTGTAGACTTCACAGTCCAGGCTATCACTACCAAGCACTTTTCTGATCTATATTGAGCTTAGGGATAAGGGTTTAAAAATAAATATTTTCTACTAAATTATTACATATTCCTTCATTTCAGAGGTCATCAATACTTGTTCAGGAATATAATTTCAAAAACCCTCTCTTCTAGGACATACAGTCAAGCCCTCAGAAGGATGGAAAATTGATCTATATAATTCTCTTATGTCATCTATCTCCAATAAAGTCACGAATACACAGATTTATCCCTCTTCTTACCAGATCAATAAATAAATGAATCCTTTGTAATCATTATCCAAGTTCATAATTGGAAAGAAGGTACATAGAACTTATCAATTCCTCCAAACTTTGTGCTCTAAAGCCTAGTCTGTTCTCACCTAATCATCTCATGCTACATCATCCCTGACCTTGGTCTCCTTAGAGTGGGGAGCAATGGTGTGCTTTCCAGTCTAGACTCAGAATACTTCATGCAGGCTTCTGCCTCTTTTCCTGTTGTACACCTTGAATGGGCTCCTACTGTTTTTCTGTTTTGTTTGGTGAGAGACAGTATTCTTTCTAGCTATAGTGACAAAGCATTGGTCTCAACATAGTCTATATAGGGGTTATGCTGACAGTGAATGTCATAATAAAACCTGTTTTCCTTCCCAGGATTTAAAAGTTTTTATCTTTGGAATACAGAGAGTTGGCATAAACTTGCTGTTTTAATTATTTGGTTTGTATGTTTTATTTGTGTGCAGTACTGAAGATAAAACCCGGAGCTTTATGCTTACTACAAAAGTGTTATACCACTCATATTCTCAGCTCCAAACTCAGTTAATGTACACTAACATTTGCCTCAGAAGATGAATGAATAGATTATTTCACTGGAATATGGCTGTAACCCAGGTTCTGAGTTGAGAAATGAAAATAATGATGAAGTTAGAGGAATGGTATTAACTCAAAAGAGTTGATTCTAGGAATCAAGAGTCTGGTGTTATGGTTTGTTCGAACAGTGTTTCCCATAATGTCATGGGTGAGGCAATGCAAAAAGGCTCAGGTATGAAATGATTGGGTTGTGACATCCTCAGTCAATCAGTGAATTAATCCCCTGGTTAAGATTAACTGAGTGGTAACTGAAGATGGTTAGGTTGTGGCTGGAGGAGGTAGGTCACTGGGGGTATGTCTTTGGAATATATATTTTGCATCTGGTGAGTGGAGTATTTTTCTGCTTCCTGGAATTATACATTGAACCACTTCCCTTCACTACACTCTTCTATCTTTATCTCTGGCTCACCTTGAGCCCTGAGGAATGGAGCTGGCTACCTGTGGACAAAGGCTTCTAAAACCATGAGCTCCAAAATAAAGTTTTCCTCCTAAAATTATTCTTGTCAGGTCTTTTAGACATAGCAGGAAAAAGTTGACTAAAATAGAACTTGGTACCAGAAGTGGGGTCATCAATGTAACTAACCTGATGATGTGGTTCAGAAACTCTTGTGTTTTTTTTTTTCTTTAATTTGTGGAAAGACTTTTGAGATAATTATCAGTGCAAGCTGGAAATGCTTCCAATTGTTATAAGTGGAGCATAATGGGTGATTCTGGTGTGAGTTTGGAAGACAGGAATGCTGATAGGACTCTGTATAGTAAAAATAGGGCTCATGAATATTCAGAAGAAAAGGAAACTCTATTGGAAATTGAACTATAGGTCATTCATGTTATGATCTGGCTAAGAGGTTGTCTACATTTGGCCAATGTCCTGAGACTTTCTATGAGCTTGATTTTAAATGAGTTGACTTCTTAATCTTGCAGAAGAAATTTCTAGGCAGAAGCATTCAGGCAATAGCATGGGTAATGCTGGTGACTTTTAGCCAATTTAGCCAAATCAGGAGCAGAAAGCAGAGCAGAAATATTTGAAAAATTTGGACTTATAAGGTGGGAGTAAGACGAGGGCTAAAGGTTTGGTAGTTGTTAAAGACATTATTACCACTAAATAAATTCTAAAAACATTGCTCAAAGACAATAAGAAAAATGGCTTTGAAGGCATCTCAAGGAACTGATGAAACCACATCTATCTCAGGCATAAGTAGAAATTTCTTTGAGAACATACCAGTGGAGCACCCTTTTTGCATAAGGGGACCTAGGAAGGTTTTTCCATGTGCTCATCCACCAGGCACTCAGAGGTTGCTGCAGCCATAGTTCCTGGATGTTTGGCTACTACTTGTGATGGTAAAAAATATTGGAAGCATCCAAATGATACTGGTTTTTCACAAATGAACGATGCCAGAGTTGGGGGGTCCTGGGGGATACCACAGAGATTTCAAAGGAAGAATTCAGAGGTCAGGCAAAATGCCCCAGTGTTAGAATCCCTGCATGCCACTCCTGAGAGGGTGATGCATGGAGATGTGAGGAGGAAGCTAAAGCATCAGTGAAGACCCCAGAGATTAAAAAATGCCAGGACCTTGGAAAGTTCACCAAAGAAAGATGCAGGAATTGATCAAAGACAAGCCAAGATAGATGTCATATGGGCTGTAAAGTACAAGGCCACAGGGATAGGGCTACACAAGCTCTTTAGAAGGAACATCAGGATCTGCTCCAGATGCTGGATATGTAAGTACAACAGTTTGCCTAGCTGGAATTCCATCTAGCTTTGGTCCATTCCCTTATTTATTTGCCTGTATTTTTCTGAATGGTAATGTTCATTCTGTTTTCTCATATATCAGATACTTTTGAACTGCTTTTGATTTTTACAGGGTTTCACAGTGGGAGTTTGTTTTGAGTCTCTTAGGAGGCTTTAGACTTTTGGACAGTGTTGGAAATGTTGAGACTATAGGCACTCTTGGAAATGGACTAAACGTATTTTTTTCTCTGTTTTAAATTTTTTTTTCTGATTTTTTTAATTGAGAAATTTATTTGTCGAACAATCATATAAGTTTTTAATGAAATAATATCATATGAATATAGGTTCTGCAGATTAGATTTACCAGTACTGTGAAATAGTCATGAGAATTAGGGGGCCTGGGGTTATGCTTTAGATTAAAGGTGTCCCCCAAAACCTCATGTGTGAAAGAAACAATGCATAAAGGCTCATAGATGAAATGACTGGATTATGAGATCCTTAACCAAATGAGTAAATTAATCTGTTTTTAGGGATTTAACTGAATAGTAGCTAAAGGAATGTAAGGTGTGGCTGGAGGAGGTATGTTATTTAAGGCATGTTTCGGGGTGAGTAGAGTATGTTGTATCTGGTGAGTGGAGTCTCCTTCTACTTCATGGAGCCATGTGTTAAGCCCCTTTTCTCTGCCAAATTCTTGCACCATGAGGGTCTGCTTCACCTCAAACTCCAAGAACTGTAGTCAACTGTGTATTAAGGCCTCTGTAACCATGAGCCCCCAAATTAGCATTGCTTCACAAAATTATTTTTTCTTGTCATATATTTTAGTCATATTAGCAAAAAAGTTGACCAAGACATCCAGTAGTAAGGTTCCGACTCTTCTTTCTTTTCTCCCCACATCTGCTATCTTAAACTGGATGTGGCTTCCGGTCAGGGAAGACATGGTGCAGATATGCCACCTCTCCTATAAAGGTAATGGTAACTATAATGACAGGTGACTGCTTAGACAATTTTGCTGACAAAGCGGTTCTGTACATATTTTTTGTTTCACTTGTTTGAGCTTACATTGCAATTCTGTTTTTAAAACTCATTTTATATGCCACAGAATTAATATAAAGAATGGGAAACGATCAAATAAATTTATTTTATACATATGAAAAATCATATCCAAGAGATTCACTTTGTAGATCAAAATTAGAAATAGATGAAAATAATCGTAAACAATTGATACTATTGCAAAAGGTCATAAAAGAATGAAAAACAAGCACTAAATGCCTTTTGAAATTGTGTGCTTGGCAGGGAAGGAGAATGAGATGTTCTTGAAGGAATTTAAGACCATGAACTTGGATAGAGTACTGGATGGGATTAGAAGGAAGATTGCTTGTGAATAAGAACTCTGTAGGAACATGCATGCTATTTGTATTCAACAGCTCGTTGCTATGTTTGGTATTGAGCTAGAACATTCCTAAGTGTGGGGAGAACAATCAAACTTGCTCCTTTCTGTAGATGCAGGCGGTTTTGTGTTGACAATGGGTCAGTAAAGTTGCCTTGGTCTTCAATCTGAGATAGGGTTCAAATTACTAAAATTGAGATTAACAATATTCTTTTTCACTGTAGTTCTCACTGAGTAACATTACATTACTTAGTGTAGTATCAGGAAAAGTAGTGTCTATGATTTCAATGATATTTTACAATGTTTCAACCTATTCTATGTTCTCTAATTTTTTAAAAGTTTTCTTCACAAGATTTTATTATGCAACACAAATATCCAAATGCAAATCTAATCCATAACTCCCAGGGAATGCCTGATTCTTCTTACTGAACAGACCCTCCCTTCTCAATATATGTGATACTCACCATTGCATTGCTCAGTTTCATTAAGAGTATTTCTTTGTTTATTCCAAAAACAAACAAACATACAAAATTGGTGCTTTGGGGACAGATGTCTGTGCAGCACATTGTTATTGTATGCCCAAATTTTACAGGACCTACATGCTCTGTAAGAAAAGCTAATAAAAATGTGCCTAATCTAGTATACAATGTAAAGAGCTGAAGTCATCATTTGGAGCAAAGGTATTACATACTTTCAAGCATATTAATAACTTTGAAGTGCATATGCCTACCACATGCTCCTACGTACAAACCTTTTTACACTAGAGAATTCATTCAGACATATAACACACAATTTATTTTTTGAAATGCATTTATATGCTTTATATTGTGAAAGATAATAATCATATTAATAAATAATATTAATGAAGTGTTTTATAGATAGTTGGAAAATATAAAAATGTAGAATATATGAGGCTTTGACCTACTTTTCAGATACTATCATTGTGATTGGCATAATCTATTTCTAGAGAGTTTATGTTCTTAAATACTGTCTCCCTGACACTATGCTGGTTCCAATAATTGTCATCCACATCCTGAGTTACCAATATAGCTATTATGTGCTCTCCTTTCCTCTGGGGTCTTACCATTCTAAAATGACTGACTATGTGAAAATAAGTAATTCTAAAAAACTGTTAACAGTTCATTCTGTGTCAACTTTTGCTTTGATAGTGAAGAAAGAGGGTATAGATAGTTACCCATAAAAAAGAAGGGATATGTCAGTTTTCAAAAAGATCACAAGAGGCTGTTTACATTAAAGGAAACTTTGATTTGAACAGTTTGTTCTAAAAATTTGGTACAGAATGAATTTGATTATTGGCCAAACTATGGAGCTAAATTAACCAAGATGTGACTTATGTCTACATCAGTTAGCTTCACTTAGCAATAACAAATGCCTACATATCACGTTAATAAACTTTGCCCTGACATCTAGAGAAACACCGTTCAAACATCTGTGGCTATTCCAAAGGACAACAAATGGGAAAAAAATCACACTGACAAAGATGCAAATTCTACTTTATTGTTGGAAAGCCATTTTGAGGATATATGCCACCCCATCCATTGAAAGGGAACATCAAAGCTAAATCTAAATCATCACATGTTGGCTCTGAAAGGGAATTGAAACAAGCAAATATGATTAAGTACTGTGGACAGTAAATGATTAAAATTCCCAAATGGAAAGATGGACTTAGCAACAAAAGCTCATGGTTCCTTTATCTTCACTGCAGAGACTGGTTCCTTCCTCCATAGGCTCTTCATTTCCTACAGGTCAAACAACAGTACTCTCCGAACAATGTACAATTACTCTCCAACTACTTCATCTGTCATGCTTCATCTTGCATCACTCACATTTAATTACAAACTAATTGTTGGTCTTTGCATACATGCCATTGAAACCTTCTTATTCCTTTACCTCAATTCCCTTTTGTTAACAGTTGTACTGTCACTACCTCCCAGAAGTTTGCAGGAATCTGCTCTACAGTGGATGATGACGGCATCCTACATAGATTTTCTTACACCAGTGCACCATTATCCATCATCTACTGGGAGTGTTGACTAACAACTCAGTTACACTCTTCTTGGAGATGTCCTACAGCCAAATGAGAGCCATTTTTCCCTAGACCAGGAGGCAATAAACTGCAACTAGTCTGTAGCTCAAATCCAGCCCACCACCTGTTTATGTGATCAAAATTTCATTGAAACACAGCCATGCTCATTTGTTTACACATGATCTTTCACACAACAATTACAGAGAAGTTGCAACAGATAATAAAAGACCCAAAAAGATACAACATTTACAGTTTACCCATTTACTGAAAAATGTTTCAGATCTCTAGAAGACAGAAAATGTGGGGCTGAGTTTGTGGTGTAACTTGTGAACCAGAGATTAGAATTTTCATAGCAGTTTCACACCGCAGGAGAACACTTAGACTGCGTTAATATTTAGCTTGCTTCTTGTCCAATTATGATGCCTTCTTTCTCTTTTCCTTTATTCCTAATTCCTGAGAGGAAACCTCTAAGACATCATGACAATAAGTTAAACTGATTCCCATTCTACTCTTAGAGAACTTGATCTTAGATATTTAGTATCTGGTGTGGACCCAGGTAGCATATATTAAGGAAAGATTCTTGAATTGATGGCTGGATGGCTGGATGGAAATGAGGAACCATTAGTGGTGTGGGTGAAGGTTTGTTACATAGCATGATGAAAGTATGTTATTGATAGGGCCAAGAATGTGTGCAGGTGGAAGGAGACAATGCACTTTTTGGTGCAATATTGGTGATATAATGAGAGGTTTGGTAGAAATAGCATAAAGAATGTAGAAATGAGTAGGTAAAACAGAGCATCATTGATTCCATTAAAAGAAAAATATAAACAAAACATGCTTAGATATATTTATCAACAAAATAATTGTGAGAATTACAGTGTGAGAGCCAGAAGGATTCCTTGGAAACACTTAAGGAGGGTCTATCTCTTATAGGTGGAGGACAGACACAGGTGAAAATCCGACATGAAATATATAATCTTAGGCAAGTCTCTTTATGCCAGATCAAGACCCAAAGAGGGAGGAGGAGATGCTAAGACTAGAGATGGGGTCACAAAGAGAAACTTCCCATATTCAAGAACCCTGAACTTCAAGTTTTTCCTAAACTCTCTGAGTTTGCAAAAGTGGCCCAATCACCCATATTGGAAGGAAGGGTCCTTCCCTATGCATAATGACTATGCACAGGTCTCAAATGACAAAAAACAAATGCTTGTATTCGCAGAGAATCTGTTATTACCTTCTCACCTCTTGAGTAGCAGACCCATAATAATAGTCATGGCTTAGCCAAATCAAATGGAGACTTGCTGGGCCAGTTACATGAAGGGAGACATGATTTGCTATAGCAGCCTGCACCCAGAGGAATCCTGAAGTATACTGTAGGAGCCCATTCTGAGCATGTTGATCTAAAGGCAGTAGAGATAGGATGATATCAAATGGGGGAAGGGAGAGCTCATTGTTATACAGGCACATGATTTTCTAGCACATCTAACATATTACTGAGATGGTTCAAATGACTTAACTGGTTGGTCAAAGACTTGAATGGAAGACCTAGATTGGAAGGTCCATGACATGGAGATCTGAGAGAAAGGCATGCAGAAGAATCCATACAAATAAGCACTAAGAATAAGCTTCATTGCACCAAATATTAATACCCATCAGGGGCCACCCAATTGGGCAGGATGACTCAGCGAGCAAACGGGAGCCACCTCTAAGAGGTTCTTGCCTAACTGGTTTTGCAATGAACTCCTGAAAAAAAAATAGTTTTGGCAACAGAGATCGAGAATATAATTGTGGTTCAAAAATATGGAGAAACTCTCACTGTGTGTGAGATTGTAAGTGGAAGCAGAAAAAATCAGGATGTTATTCCCTCACACAATCTATACAGTTATCTCCATCTTTAACATACACAGAAAGATTCGTAAAGATGTTTTGCATTTTTTTCAGGATACAATAAATACACAGTGTGAACCTGTCTAAATATGTTCCTTACACTGTCCTTGATCTGTGAAAGTCAATTCTCAGATTGACTTGCAGCCTTAGCCTGAGGTCGCACAATATAATTAAAGTTTATCTATTCTCTTCTCTGATAGTATGGCATTTCATAAAAGTAGAATTTCACTGTAACAAGATACATTTGTGTTGAAAGCATCTGCTGTATTTCTGTCAATAGACAATAAATTTAAGAAAAAGATCATAAGCACTAACCTTGATTCTGTACACAGAGGAAAACATGGAAGGGGGTAGAGAGTCTGTTTTTATTAATCATCATTATTCTGTAAAAATGTCAACTCTCCTCCCATCCCTATCCCATGTAAACTTTACCATAGTCTTCTGCTTTTCATCAAACCAGACCCCTGCTCTGTTATGTTCATGGCTGAAAATAAGTCAGTCAAGGTTAAGGTTAAATTGAGATAGGGGCAAAGGGACAGAAAGAAGGATGTCAGGACCTGCTCCCCTCAACTAGAGGCTGCAGGGACACTTCCCAGCAGCAGTGTGAAGGCTCTGAACACACAGGAGTGATGTGCTTTTTCTATTGTGTGACAATAAGATGAATCTGGAAGTCCAGTTTTATGATGTAATTTACAGAAAAGGTTCTTTTGGAGTCTTAGAACAAAAATAAAGTTCTCACACACCTATTTCTAAAAAGAAAATGAACTGATTTGAGAAGTGTGCATTTGAAAACAAGATACAGTGGGAAATGTCACAAGCAAATTTCTGTGTTTTACTAAAAACTGAGTTCTGAATCATCTTATGAAGTATTTCTCTCTCTCTATCTTTCTCTATGATTAATTTGGTTTGGGACTTTGTAAAAGGTAAAAATAGAATGAAAAGTGTTAAAATGAAATTTTTCTCATATTTTCACCAACACTGAATATTCAGGGAAATTCTGCATATGTATCTATGATACAGAAAAAGTAAAGTTTTGAACTAAGAATGTATTTTAAATTCAAGCCTTGCAGCTCTGTGTTTGATCTCTCTGATACTCACTTTCTTAGTCTCTAAAATGGGAAAGAACATTTCATCTTAAAACAGTACTGTGACATTGAAATCGCTGTATATTAAAGTTATTGACTAGGAATGATGACATCTCAGTTAACTTTTATTTATTTCTCCTATTATTCTTCTCTTCCTTCCCTTGAGAGAAAAGGTAAAACAACAGAAAAAAAAAAAAAAGAAAAAAGAAAAAAGAAAAAAATGCTTCTCAGAGTCATGCTGAAGGTTCAGTTCTAAAAGGACTCAAATATGTATAGATATGTATATATATCTGTATATATACATGCAATATACAAATTAATATGCACATATATGTAAGTAGCTTCTTATGAATTTTGTGTTTCAAGGCAAAATTCTACAGTAGAATATGTGAAATGGGACAGGGGAAGGAGGAGAAAAGGGAAGGAGTAGTACTGCAGCCCGAATTTGAGTAAATTATATTCAATGCTTAGATAATTTGTGAGAAAATGAACCCCAATATTATGCATACACATAATGAATGTACTAATAAAAAGTGTTTTTTAAAAAGAAATTATATCAGACTATGAACTCTTTTTATTATTGTTGTTTTAAAATTTAAAGTTGACACAAATTCTGATCTAATTATATTGTGAATGTGATAGAAAACGTGGTCACATTTTCAGGTACTGGAGAGGTTTACATCAAGGCAACCCCTGATGTAAGCAACGGGTACCATGTACCTGGCTTCCCCAAGACATTCCTTATATAAACTCTAGGTAAGCAACCTCAGAGCTAGAAGGGAGCTCTGCCTGAAACATGTGATCTCATGCTTGGAAATAAGGATGACCGTGTGTATTTTATATTTTTATAAATATTCCCTGGCTATTCTAACACTGTTATGACTAACAAAAACCATTTAAGATGATTTTCTGTTGATGTCTTCCAGAAGAGAGTTATGTTGGAACAGAAGGAAGTATGTCCAGGTAGCACATTTAGTAACAAAAGTAGAGGCATGAATCAGAGAAAAAGTGCACCACTGAGAGAATGTTATACTTCAAGTTTCATCCTTAAATCTACTCCATTCAGAAAGTGGTAGGGAAAATTGCAAAGACACTGTCTCAAAAGTCTTCATTTTTACCCGCTAGCTCATAGAAAAGAAAATTGCATCCAAAATCAATGCATAAAAGATACTGAATTTTAGAAATTCTGGAAATGGATGAGAAGATCTCAGACATGAATTTAATTAAATTCTTTAAATCAGCTCTTTTTACATAAAGTGTCAAAGGAATCCATGCCCACAAAACTATAGCAAAAAATATGAGAATGAAAGGCAGAAGGCCTGATAGCACATGTAACTTGTTGCTAATTTTCTGTGAATGCCAATAAAGTAGCAGAAATGTGGAAAATAACAAAAAATAAATTCTGGAGATAAAAAGTACACTAACTAAAATGAAAAATTCACGCAGTGATATCAGTTATAATACCTCTGCTGGCAGAAGAATCAGTCAAAACTTGAAGATATGCCAATCCTTCAGTCTGAGGAACAAATAAACATGAATAAAGGAATTGAATAGATCCTAAGAAACCCAAGGTATAACGTTAAGTTTGTCAGCACATAATTAATGGAAGTTTCAAAAGGAGATGAGAGAAACAAGCAAAAACAGTATATGAAAAAATAATAGACAAAAATATCCACAGTTTGGTGAAAAGAATTAAGTTGTGCATACAAGTGCCCAAATGAACTCCTAGAATAACTCTCATACACCATCATCAAATGTAATACCAAAAAATAAAGTTTCAAATCAGCAAAAGAGAAATAACTCATCACACACTCAGAAGATTCTCAGAAGGATCAACAACTAATTTCATCAGAAACCATGGGGCCAAAGGCAGCTGACAAAAAATAAATAAATAAATTAAAACAAAACTTTGACCCTAGAACTCTCTATCCAGCAAAGTTATTTTTCGAAATGAAGAAAAAATTGAGGTAGTTTGAAATAAATAAAAACTGAGAATTACCAAAAATAAACAAACTTTAAAAGAAATTAAAGGATCCTTTCAAGCTGAAGATCACTAGAGAATAAAGAAAGAGTACTGATAAAGACTGATCCACTAAATTCCTCACTGAGATTGTTGGCTTGCTCTGTTTTGCATTGCATGCTGACTGGCTGGATGAAGAGAATTCAGGGGAGAATTTGATCCACACACTGTGTAGTAGAGTCACACGACTGAAACAACTCACAAACCACAATCATTGTGTAGAATGTTACTCATAGAAAACAAGCACTGAACATTTAAATGAATGAAAACTACACAGTTCTTGATTTTACAAATAGAAGGAAGTTAGCATTTTCTTAATACTTTTCCAAGTGTTAATAGCTTTCATTACATAAAAACATTAGTGGGTGTTGTTAGAAACAAATTATTAAAAATTCTGAGGTGCCATAGGAAATTCAAACACATGCCCAGTAGTAGGTGAGCATGACAGACTTTACTTCTGCAAAAGCGTGCACTCACAAAGCAGATCTGATAAGTAAGCACACTTGGGCGGGGAGTCTGCCCACTTACACCTTCAACATGACACAATCCTACCCTCCACTCTGATTGCAGGAGCTCAAGAGTACAATCTGTGTGATTGGCTAATATAAAATTGGGGCTGGTACACAAAAGAGCTCTGAGTATAATGGGATATTTGATAAGGAATTTTAAAATGGATTATCTCTGACCACATGGTCCCTGACCTAAGATGACTTCCTTTTATATATGAACTTTAAGTTTTAACTATGTTCTGGGAGCTGGAGTGGTAGTTCAGTGGTTACAGTGTTTGCCTGGCATGTGTGAGGAAGCAGATTCTGACCCCAGCACACTTACACAATGAAGTGTCAGAGCCTATAAAAGATGACATTCTTATTATCCCCACTATCCCACATATAGTGAAGTTGCACATTACACATTTTTAGATATGTGCTATTTCTAATGAAGGTACAATTTAAGAGAAGTTAATTAGGGTATAATTAATATAAATAATTATAGCATTAATACCACTGTATATTTCCCGTGCACTTCAGTCTATAAAACGTGACATTCTTATTATCCCCACTAACCCATTAAAAACAGGGTTTGTAGCATTTTTGTCCATTTAGTAAATGAGGGAAACATTTTATAAAATTTGAAAGATTTGTGCAAAACTCTTTGTCGATAGAGTACCAGTGATAGGACCATAACCCGGGTTCTTCGATTCCATGTAGAGGGCTGAAACATAGAATAATGTGCTTATTAAAGAGTTGCCTCATAATAATCCATCAATAAACCTTTCTTAAATGTCAAATTAACATCCTACTTGATGTTCATAAAAAAAACAGTCCAGTAAGAGTAATTAGTAGGTTTTCATCTATGGGACTGTTTTGAGGGATCAATGTATCTCTAAAAAATTTTACTCTTTTGTAGTTTAGTTAAGAAATATGCTAATCAGCTTTTTCATTCAATATTACAACAGAATTCTTCATAATGAGTTATAGCTACTGAGAAACTAGAATCACCGTGTCCACTGATGTGTGAGGCATGAAATAAGACATAAGAGAAAACCAAGACCAAATAGTGTTATACCCAAAAATGAGAATCTGAAAAGATATCAGTTAGACATGTAAAACACAAGAGAGATTGCAAGAGTCTGAAAAAATTAACGCTCATACTATCCTGTACAAATTATCACTTTCAAGTGATTGATAATTTAAGCATTCAAATTTCTCTAAGCATGTAATGTTTGAAAATATTTAACAAGTTGGAATATGTTTTAGTTAAAGCAAAATCTAACAGTTTTATTCTAATAAAAAGAAAGCATTTGTAAAATGTGTTTTTCAGTATATCAGTTCACCTTCATGAACAATGCAAATTGTGCTTCTGATTTATCCTCTAAAAACAGCCTCAGACTTGGCCAGTAATGCAGATAATCATATCTACACTGATGAATCAACAAATTCATCATATGATTTCTTAATATCTGAGTCTTAAGACTTAAAATACTTAAATTTCTGATAGAGTTATACATTCAAACTAATCAATATATAATACATGAATAAAATAATTAAGGTACTCTTCTCTCCACTATGTTAATTTTTAAAGGATTTAATTAATCATATTTTCTCTATTTCATTTTTCCTTATTTATAAAGCTTAACATTTTCATAGTTCCAAGAAATTGCAGTTGAAAAATCTATAAAGCTTACAAATAATCCTAAATTAACCACCTGTTTCTGGAGTAAAGATTTTCCTTTAGGTGAATTTAAGTCACACATTTACTTTTACCATAATAAATCATCATCATTATCTACTCACTCATGTGCATTGAAATCATGACAGGGTGAGGTGTCAGTGACTACACGAGTATGAATATTCTACACGTAACCAAAATTGCAACATAATGATTAACATCATGCCTAAAGGGAAAAGAAAGAATTCCAGAAAAAGCTGCACAGAATGATTTTGTTCAGTCAAGTTTTAACTAGAAATCAGTGGTTATTTCTTAAGAGATCAACTTGTTTTAGTCAGCTTTGTGTTGCTGTAACTAAAATATCTTACAAGAACAATCCAGAGGAGAAAACGTTTATTTTGGCTCACAGTTTTGGAGACTCAGTTCATGATGGGTAAAGACCACTGCTCTGGACCCATAGTAACTCAATATAGGGCAGAAAGGCCTGGTGGAGGAAAGCAGCTCAGGACATGACAACCAGGAAAGGGAAAGAGGACTGCTCACCAGAAATCAAAGACCAGAACAATGGCCCCAGTAACAAACTTCCTCCAACCACACCCTACCAAGCCAAAGTTGTCCCCCAAACCGTATCAGTGCATCAATTCACTGATTAGATTATAACTGCCATACACTTGCATCATATCTAAGATGAGGTTTTGGAGGACACCTCGAATCCACACCATAAAACAATCTTAACCATACCAAAGTATTTGCAATGAGCATGAGAGTACTTTTCCAAGTCTGGGACTGAATATTATAAAATGTTAGACCTAAATCACACTTACTTATTTATCATTGTAGAATCCAGCAGTATTTTATTAACTCATTGAGATAGTTCATAGTATTGGAAAACTCTCACTAACTAGGGTAGTGTATGTACTTATTAAAAATGGTATTGTCTTCCCTCATTATATCAACTTAAATGACAAATGCGAACAAAGTGCATAATTTTTAAAATATCATGCATATATACTTTTTGTGTTCTGTGTGATAATATCACATTATAATGCATGTTAATAAATTCTAACAAGTTAGGAATATGCTCACAATAAAATATAACAAAAAATCAAGAAACATAATGTAAAATATGGATTTAATGATATGAGGACAAATTGTTTTAGCCAGCCTTTTTGTTGTTGAGAGCAAAAAAACCTCAAAGACTATTTGGGACTCTACTGTTTTGGAGAATTATTTCTCTGGATCCCCAAGTTGGGCAGAACATCACGGCGGAAGACTATGTCAGAGGACAGCATCCAGGGCACCACACCAGGAAACATAGAGGAGATATATATACGCAACCATTGACCTATCTCCTCCAGCCACACATTACCTGCTGACAGTTATCACCCAATTAATCTCTATCAGGAAATCAATGCACTAATTAGGTAAAGGCTTTCATAACCCAAAGATGGGGGACACATGATATCTAAAACACAACACACATGCATTGAATTTCTCCCTAAATATTTTCAGTGGTGTCTCATTATAAAGGTTAGAGTAGTCTTTGTTTTACTTTGAAATATCTCTATATTTTTCAAAACTAAATAGAGGTCATGAAACACATAATCAGAAAATGTGCCTTTTTATAGATGTCTCTTCTATGTACTCTTTGGCATGGTCCACTTAAATGACCTGGAACAGCTTCAAAATTGAGTGACCATACCCTCTCCCATGCCCTGACAAGATTCCAATACATTGAAAAGCACTGTGTTTCACCACTTTTAAGACTCTTCATTCTTTTTATTCCATATGCAAAGAACAAAGCTAAGATGCAGGGATTCTCGCCTGATCCTGCTCAGCTTCAACAGGGATATTCTACTCTCTATGCTGTCCTGTTTTCATGGACCTGTACTAACTGCATCACATTTCTTGACCTTGTAACTGAACTTTGATGATGGCCTTGCACAAAAGAGTCTGTTTGTCATGACAGGAGCTTAATTTACTGCAAAGTGAAGACAACAGTCTTTAAGGTGGAGCTCAGATGTGGGAGCCTAAACCTTATTCTTGTACTTATTCACCACTAGGAGAAAGGGCACATCGTTAACCTCTCTAGGGTTGATTTCTATGTGTGATGTATATTTAAAAATCTTGTATACATGACAGACGATGTTTTGCAACCATCATTTCATGCTCAACACTGCGCAACTTTGTTCCCCACACAGGAGTAAGCCGCCCCAAAATGGAACATAAGGTTAATGACTTGCCTTTTTCCTGAAACTTGAGAAGGTAAAAATATTTATTTAATATTAACAAAAATCGGACTTGTTGACCTTCAACAATTTGATTTTACTTTTAAAAACAAAGTTATTCAAGTCTTTTAGAAAATTCCATCAGCCTTCCCTTCAAGGTTGTAAGCAATTGTGTCTTAATTATACAACAACAAGTAAGAGACTGCAGAACTATTAATTTGATGAAGACAACAGCAATCAACAAAGAAAAAAAAAAAGAAGGACCCAAAAGCATTTCATGTGAGTTTTGAAGAAAAAATTATTGTATCTATGAAGGAATCCAATTTTCTTAATTTTCTTCAGTTGATTTGTGAGGAAATACACTGGAGAAAAAGTGGTCTACTGCCTATAATAATTGAGAAAGCATAACACATTATTTTTCTGGTATCTAATAGAATTCATGATTAGACTGGAAAAAAATTTAAAGTAAAAAACAAAATGCTCTGTATCCAGATTCTGCATATGAGCTCTCCCACATTGCATAAAAGGCACTTTTGCATAATGTTACACAAATTAATTTAATTCTAATAAAACAGAAAAAGTGAGAGGGAGAGAGAGAGAGAGCCCATTGCCCTTAGAGATAGATTAGAAAGAGTTAGAAGCAAAGAGAGTCACAATCATTCACTTTGCCTAATTCATTATGAGACTAACTGTAACTATAGCCATAGGTTACCGTATTGGTAATAATTTCCCCATTATTGCCAACTTTTGATCTTTTATTAGTGTTGAAAAGATGGTATCAAAACTTTGGAAAATTGTTATTTCCCATTCCACCTCCTACACCTCTCTCAATTAGGGAGACAAGCAGCCTATAACATCTTTTGTCTTCTACATTCTCATTCTAACTCACCTCCATTTAGTACATAGAAAATATATTCATTACCTTAAAATGCACCTGGTCACAACATTTCTTGGAGCAGGATTCAAATGCCCAGTAGCCTTTTAGACATCACCATTTGGATGTTTATTAGATGTCTTAAATGTAACTCTCACCTTAGAAAGCATTTTTATTCTCACTCCTTGTTGGGTCTGCCCTTCACTCCATTTCAACAGCTGCCCTAGAGCGATCTGATCTTCTTACTATTTCCACAAGTTCCTTCAGGAAGGGCTGCTAGGTTGTGCTTTGCTAGGCTTCCTAATTCTTATGCAAAAAGTCAGAGTGGGTTGGAATGTGCTGTTACCTAGTTGTTTGTCTGTACTTGAAATCTGCATAACCCTGGCAACTCCCTTAGAAGGATTATTGATTCCTTGGCTGTCTCCCCTCCTCCCTATATAAAAATCTGTGTGTCTTAATAATAAATGGATTCTGGGCTGCCATCAGCTACGTGTGGTTGACTTGTTTCCCCAGTTGGGCGGGAAGGGGTCCCCGGACAAGGAGGGGCCCAGAAGGGCCCAGTTTCCAGCCGGTGGCGCTCATCCTCCTCCTGATCGGCTCCCGGGGGATAATACAGCACCCCCACAACTCCTATCCTCTAAATCTTTTCCATCTCAGTTATTAGAAGTAAACTTTTTCAGCTTATCAAGCCAAAATCTTGAAGTCATTCTTAGTTTTCTCTTTCCCTTAAGTTCTTCCTCCAGCATAAGACCTACTTCATTTTTTTCTTCTAACTCCAACCATATTGAGGTACAATTTATAAAATACACACACACACACACACACACACACACACACACATATTGATGGTGTACAGCATGACTTTTTAAATATTTTATTAAGGAATTGAGTTTTTGTATAATCATAAATGCTTATAAAGTTTTTTAGCTTTATGGCATCCCATTCACTGATTTTTAACTTTACTTCCCTCACTTTAGGAGACACGTTGAGGAAGTCTTTGCCTATTACCAAATGCTGAAGTGTTGGACCTAATTTTTCTTCCATCATTTGCAAGGTAGCTGGTTTAATTCCAAGCTCCTTGATCCATTTTGATTTGATTTTCATGCAAGGTGAAAGATAAGGGTCTAATTTCAACTTTCTGCACATGACTGACCAGTTTGTCCAGCACCGTTTGTTGAATAAGCTGTCTATCCTTTTGCACTGCCAAGGAAATAATTAAATTATTGAAGAGGTTTCCTTCAGAATTGGAGAGAATCATAGAGTGTGATTCTTCTGACAAGGGTCTCAATTCCAGAATCTACAAAATCCTCAAAAATTTCAACTTCAAAAACACAGACAACCCAATCAATAAATGGGCCAAAGAACTAAATAGAAACTGCTCAACAGAGGACATTGATCAGGCCAACGAATACATGAGAAAGTGCTCTAAATCACCAGTAATCAGAGAAATACAAATTAAAGCTATGTTAAGATATCAACTCATGCCAGTCAGATTGGCAAAAATGAAGAAAATAAACAATAATAGATGCTGGAGGGGCTGTGGAGAGATAGGCACACTAACACACTGCTGGTGGAGCTGCAGACTGGTACAGCGCCTCTGGAAAGCAGTGTGGAGAATCCTCAAAAAACTAGGGATGAGTCCACCATATGATCCTGCTATTCCTCTCCTGGGTATTTTTCCAGGGGATTTAGAATCAGCACATTACAGTGACACAGCAAATCAATGTTCATAGCTGCTCAATTTACAATAGCTAAATTATGGAAACAACCCAGATATCCCTGCCTGGATGAATGGATCCAAAAACTGTGGTACACATTCACCATGGAGTTCTACTCAGAAATTAGAAGCAATGATATTGCAGCTTTTGAAGGTAAATGGATGGCTATGGAAGAAATCATGCTGAGTGAAATCAGTATAACCCAGAGAACCAAGGTCGAATGTCTTTACTCATCTGTGGAGGCTGGAGCTAAACCCCGGCCATTGAGAAAGGAGGTCAATTCACATGTTTTAAATCTGGATAAGGTATAATAACATACAACCTAAGGCATTTGTAGAGAAATATTGGGAAGGAGGAGAGAGAAGGGATAAGAGTGGGTAATTAGGGAGGGCTCTTGGGGGTAAATCTGATTTTCAGAATTTATATGTATATATTATACTATTTAGTTAGAAGCTTGTTTGTTAAACAAATTTCTTAATAAAAATAAAATTAAAAAATAAATGCATATAAAGTAACAATATGATATGTATATATACTTGAACTGAAATTATGTCCTAGATCCCTCCCTGTTCTCCTTCCCCTTTCCTCCCCCAACCTAGTCCCTCCCCCTCCCTCCCACTACATATCTGTGGTTGCCCTAGATTATGTGTTCCTATGCCTTTGATGAGTCTCCTACATGAGGTTGACTACCTTTCACACAGGCCTGGATTCAGCTCCAGCCTCCATAATGAATGAAAACTTTTTTTAAAGGAGAGAATAACAGAAAAATAAAAATAATTAATTTTAATTAATTTTTTATCTGGCCTTTGTTTCTCCAACACTTAATTGTGTATGTGGTGTTGAAGTTTGAACCTCAGTCCTTGTGAATGCCAGGCAAGCAGTCCAACTGTTGAGCCATTGCTCCAGACCCTACAACATAACTTTATGATATCTGCATATTTTGTCTGATGATTAGTATAAGACAATTTACATATTCATTTCCTCCATGTTAAAATTATTATCATTATTTTTTTCCATTGAGAACATGCAAGATTTATCTTCTTAGCAATTTTAAGAGGGAAATATAATATTATTAGTTATTGTCAGCATGCTTTAGAATATATCTACAGAACTTATTTATCCTACATAATTGAAATTGTAATGTAATTTACCACTTAAACAATTAAAAACAAAAACTGTATAATTATTTCGATTGATTCAGAAAAGGCCTTTGATAAAATTCAACACCCTTTTATGCTCAAAACCCTAGAGAAGATAGGAATCAAGGGAAGTACTTTAACTTTGTAAGATCCATTTATGACAGACCCATAGCCAACATTATGCACAATGGGGAAGACTAAAAGCATTTCCACTGAATTCAGGAACAAGACAAGGTTGTCCACTTTCCTCACTCTTGTTCAATATAGTCCTTGCAACCTTGGCTAGAGATATCAGACAAGAGAAGGAATTCAAAGGAATTTGAATAGGAAAAGAAGAAGTCAAGTTGTCTCTATTTGCTGATGACATGATCCTGTACATAGAAGACCCAATAAGCTTGACCAAAATACTTCCAGAGCTTGTAAACAATTTCAGCAAAGTTGCTGGCTATAAGATCAATACCAATAAATCATTAGCTTTCCTATACTCCAGCAACAAGTCCACTGAAGTAGAAATCAGGAAATTTGTCCCATTCATCATCTCCACCAAAATAATAAAATACTTGGGCATAAATCTTACAAAGGATATTAAGGACCTCTACAATGAAAACTATTGATCTTTAAAAATAAGAAATTGATGAAGATCTGAGTAGATGGAAAAAATTCCATGTTCATGGTTAGGCAGAATCAATATAATTAAAATGGCCTTTCTACCCAAAGGCCTATATAGATTTAATGCAATCCGCATCATGATACCAATGTCATTCCTCACAGATTATGAAAAGCAATTCTCAAATTCGTATGGAATAACAAAAGTCCCAGAATAGCCAAAACACTACTCAGCAAAAAAAGGAGGAAACAGATGGTATCTCAATTCCTGACCTGGTATTGGTATCAAAACAGAACTGAAGACCAATGGAGTAGAATAGAGGATTCTGAGATGAACACCCATACATTTAACTATCTGATATTTGATAAAGGGGCAAAATCATACTGTGAAAGAAAGACAGCCTATTTAACAAATGGTGCTGGACAAACTGGACAGCCGTAAGTGGACAATTGAAATTGTATTCTTACCTATCACCCTGCACAAAATTTAAGTCAAATTTTCAAATTTTCAAATTTCAAATTTTCAAATTTTCAAAGGTTCAAAGATCTGGATATTAAACCAATAATTTTATAATTGATTAAAAATGAAGTAGGATCAACACTACATGACATAGAGGTTGGCACCGCCTTCCTTAGCAAGACTCCCATGGCACAAGCATTAAAGTCAAGAATAAATGAATGTGATGCAATTAAACTAAAAAGTGTTTGCATGGCTAAAGATTTAGTCAAGAGAGAACATACAGAATGGGAGAAAATCTTTGCCTATTATACCTTGGACAGAGGGCTAATATCTTTGTATAAAGAACTAAAAAAACTAAACATCAAAACCACAAATAATCCAATCCATAAGTGGGCTACCAAACTAAGACAAAACCTCTCAATGGAGGAAATCCCAAAAGCCCATAAACATATGAGAAAATGCTCCACATCACTAGCAATCAGAGAAACGCAAATCAAAACTTTACTGAGATTTCACCTCCCTCCTGTCAGAGTGGCAAAAATGAAGAATAGGAATAATGACAGATGCTGGAGGGGCTGCGGGAAAAGAGGAACACTGTCACATTGCTGGTGTGACTGCAAACTGGTCCAGCCACTCTGAAAAACCCTGTGGAGACTCCTCAAAAAATTAGGGCTGGAACTGCCTTATGACCCAGCTGTCCCTCTCCTGGGTATTTTCCCAAAAGAGCTAGAATCAGCATATTATAGAGATATGGCTTCATAAATGTTTATCGCAGCTCAATTTACTACAGCTAAATTATGGAACCAACTCAGATGCCCCTCACTCAGCGAGTGGATTCGAAAACTTTGGTACATATATATAATGAAATATTACTTAGCTATTAGAGAAAATGGTATTATGACATTACAGCCAAATGGATGGAGATGGAAAAATTATGGTAAGTGAAATATCCCAAACTCAGAGACTCAAGGGCAGAATGCTTTCTCTCATTTGTGGAAGCTAGAATACAATTGGAAAAAGTATGATAGATGGCTAAGCTAATAATTACCTCAACATGTCTGAATTTTTATGTGAGCAGTGTGAACCTTGCCTAGTATGCTGGGAGATGTACGGAGGGAGGCAGGGAGAGGGGAGGGAATAGGAAGGGTACCAAGGAGACCAGAGGGAGGGAGTATGGGGGAATTAACTTGGAAACCTTCCACTTCCATGACAAGTCCATTTAACAGGTTGGTTTAATAGGGGAAAACATGCAAACATGGGGAACCTAAGGGGGGGCGACCATGGAATGGCATCAGCCTTGTCATTATACATTTGTTCTTGATTATTTGATAATGATTCCTTTCTAATTGTAAGTCCATATTTAATGAAAAAAAAAAGAAATTGTACACTCTGATCAACAGCTCACTGTTCCCCATACTACCCTACTTCGGGTAACCATCATTCTACTCTTGAACTTTGTGAGTTCCATTGTTTTGCATTTGACACATAGGTTAGGTCGTACCATGTTTGACTTTGTGATCCTGGCATGTTTCACTTCACTCTCTGTCCACCACGTTCATCAGTGTTACCGAAAATCACAGGATTACCTTTTTTAAGCCTGAGTAATATTCCATTTCATATGTATGCCACATTTCCCTTGTCTTTTAATCTTTACATTGATACTTAAGCTGATTCCACAGTTTAGCTATGGTAAATAAAGATTACTAATTTGTGTATTTTTCAGTTTCATTCCTTAGAATTTTATAGTTTTCAGGACACAGGTGTTTTGCTCCCTTGGTTAAATTTGTGAGGCCAAGATTTACCATTGTACCAAAGCCAGAAAAGGTAATACAAAAAAAACAAACACAAATCCAAAAACTAAAACAAACAAAACAAAACTATAGGTTAATAATACTGTTGAAGATACACACAAAATTTATCCACAAAATAGTAGCAAACCGTAGTGAACAGCACATTAAAATAATCCTACACCATAATCAATGAAATTTGTTCCAGGATAAGAAAGAATGGTTCATAAAATGGAAATCAATAGATGTTAAACACCACATCAACAGAATGGAGGATTAAGACAGATCTGCGATCATCTTAGTACTTTTAAAAAAGCATTTGACACAATCCTTTCATGATAATAACCCACAACAAACCAGGTATAAAAGAAATGAATCTTAATAGAATAAAGAGGCATACGTGACAAACCCAAAGCTAATGTCATTGTCATAGTTGAAGAGCTGAAAATTTTTCATCTAAGACGAGTACAAGGCAAGAATGTCCTATCTAGCCACTTCTATTCAATAAACTACTGAAAGTCCTACCCAGGGCAATTAAGCCAGAGAACATGCAACATGCTTCCATTGTAGAAAAGAGGGAGTTAAATTGCTCCTGCATTGTAGATATCATGATCCTATATATAAAAACCCTAGAAATTCCACTGGGGGGGAGGGTGGGCATAGAACTGCTAAACCAACTCTACAAAGTTTCAAGATACAATACATGAGAATTGCTATTCTAGGAGCATGTGGCAAACAAAAAATAATCAGAAAAATAATTTCAGGAATTTTTCAGCTGCCATAAAGAACAGAAAGCTTCCAGGATCACAAATCATTAACAATTGTTAATGTTTCTATACATTAATAATATAATACCCAAAAATAAATTAAGAAAACAATCCCAGGGGCTGGAGTGGTGGTTCAGTGGATACAGCGCTAGCATGGCGTGTGTGAGTACATGGGTTCAAATCCCAGCACCACGTACACAACGGAGTCTCAGAGCAATGAAGGCCACATGAGAAACTAAATAAAATTGATTCTCTCTTTCTCTCTCTCTCTCTCACTGTCCCACTCTCTTTAAAAAAAATCCTATTCATGATTGCATACATGCACAAAAATCCTTGAGGGAAGTATTTAACTGAGGAGGAATTAGATCTAATTGTTTTGAAATTGAAAAAGTATAAGAAGTGTAGGTATTTTCTCCCTGTATCCATCACTACAAGTATAAAAAAACAATAGAAAAAAGAAATCAAAGGCAATGTTGCCACTTTTAAAATAATGGTCAAATCACATGAGAATTGCTATTCTAGGAGCATGTGGCAAACAAAAAATAACCAGAAAAATAATTTCAGGAATTTTTCAGCTGCCATTAAGAACAGAAAGCTTCCAGGATCACAATCATTTTGAAATCACTAGTTGAACTTTTAATTAAACTCATTTGGTGTTGAGTTTCTCAAAGACATTAATATGGTCATATTCATTAAGAATTCCACAGAAAATGATACAGTATAAATGGTACTCAAAGTGTATTTAGACCCTTTTTATTTGAGAAGAACCACACACCCGATTATAAAACAACAATTTGAGGGAATATTTTAGGAATGCGCTTGCTTTTGCGAGGCATTGGTGTATTTTCAGCTTTTCCAGTGTTGACGTTGCTGTTCTGCTGGTATTGTCATTCAATGTCAAATTTTTTCATCTTCCCAGACTCTAATACTGGAATATTTTAGGACTTAATTCATCAAGTTCTTATTTTCTATTCTCCCCACATGATTATTTCACTCCAATGGATGCAAACATCAATATATTAAGAAGTCCCCTAATTCTAACCATAATAGCTATTCTCCAATTCCTGCAAGACATCTCTACTTGGAGTCAAGCAACACCTTAAAGTTAACAATTTATTTCCTCTGTGTCAACCACCTCTTTTCACTTGGATTTCTGCTTTCATAAATGGTAACTGCATCCCCAGTAATTCAGGTCAACGCTGTGTTAGGGTCATCTTTGACTTCACTCTTTTTTTTTTTCATACTGTAGATACTATTCAATTACTGTGTTGGTCCAGTATATGTTCAGTTCTGCCTAGGACTCTAATTTATGTCACTTAAGCCCTGCCAGACACATTCCCCCTCAGCTGAACACCCTGCAATGACTGTCTATCTCAGGATAAAAACCAGAGTCCTAACGGTGGCCTGAATGTTCTCACGCAATTTGCTTTAGGCTACTTCTTCTAGGTCACGTCCCTTCCATTCCTTTCTTCTCTGGTTTTCCTTTAACAAATATGTTGTCTTTGCTGTTCATAAAATATGGCTACCAAACTCCTGCCCTAGGACCTGAGGGCTTGGATTCCTCTGTGTTAAACACTCTACCCAAAAATTTTTCCATTGCTTGCTCCTTACTTAATTTAGGTTTGGCTGCAACACTGACTTGACAGACAAGTTTTCCTTGACTGGCCTGTTTGAAAGAAGAGTTTCTCATTCCCCATCCCTTCACACATTTTGATCATGATTTAGCTTTCTACGTATGACTGAGGTGCCTAATTTTATGTGTCAACTAGACTAGGCTGTCATGCCTGGTTGTTTGATCGAACGCTAGTCTAGACACTGATGTGAAGACCGGTTGGATGTGGTTAATCACAACAATCAGTTGGCTTTAACTAAAGGAAATTAGCCTTCCTCATCTCCGAAGTTGAAGGCATTTGGAGGACAAAAAATAAAATAAAAAATAAAAAAATGTATATATAGTTTTCCCAAAGAAGGATTTCTATTTTGAGCTTACAACATAGAACTTGTTCTTAAATTCTCAGCCTGTCTGACTTCTATGCACACTCCAGACTCAAGACTGCAACAGGAATTCTTCCTTGAGTGCCCACCAGCTGGCCTGCCCTAAAATTTTGATCTTACAACCCCCATCATCATGTAAATCAATCCTCAGAAACAACACAAACACACACGCACGCACGCACATACACACACAGAGCATGTTGGTTCTTTCTCTGGAGAAATTTGATAGATAAAACTGCTTCTTACCTTCTCAAATATTATGCATTTGTTCATTTGTGTATTTTTCCCACCTCATAAGAGTATAAATTTGTTACATAAGAATTTTTTTTGTTTGGTTCATTATTATATCTCTTCTTCTAAGAACATTCCAGTCATTTAATAAGCCCTCAACAAATAAATAATTGAATGTTATTTTTGTGAACAACTTAAATAAGAGTAATAGAAACAAAATAGAATAAAAATAGCACTTACTTGAAGAAGTCAGTGTATACCTATTGACTAATTCTTGCAGTTATTTCTTTATTTTTATTTTTTTCGCACTGGAGATTTAACGAAGGTTTGTTTCACCACACCTCCATCTCTTTTTGTTTTTCATTTTGAGTCAGGGCCTTGATAAGTTGTTAACGCTGGCCTTAAACTTGTGAACCTTCTGTTTCAACCTCCCAATTCTAGGGGATTACAGGAATGCACCACCATACCCGACTTTTGAAGGTATTTCTAAGAAATTATCTGAAGGTGTACATTTGAGAAGTGTGAAATTAATAAACAATATTGGACTATACCTCAGTAGTAGACCATTTGACTAGTATGTATAGGGCCCTGAGTTCAATCCCTAGTTCTGGAAAAAAGAAAAAGCAACCAAAAAAAATAATATCATTTGATGTATATGCTTATTTAAACCACAATCTAGCTTTTTGTCTATATTTAGTAAGTGACAAGAATTTTAACATTTTTACATTTAGTACTAACAAAAATCATACAAAGGAAGCAATTGTATTTAAAATATAGCAAAACTAAGGCTCAATAGATTAAGGTAAGACATAATTTGTTGTAGTGCTGAGTTGATGATTACATTTAAGAGGGTCAGATTAAAGCATGTACTTTGTTATTAGAGAGAATGTAGCTAATCAGAAGGAAAAAAGTGTTCTTGCTTTTTTATTAAGTTTTCAATGCAACTGCCTCCTTTTACCTATGAAAAGGAGGCACATCATGGGTTAGTGTAGTTGTAAAGAGTAGTATGAGATAATTAACATGACACGTTCTATCATATTTATTACAGGTCTATGTTTGAAATTTATAAACTTTTAATTCTTCAATTTGTTTTCAACTGTAATAGCCAAAACCAAATAAATATGTCTAAATTGACATATTGACACAAGACTATGAGAGTTGAGCACATCAATTGAACCATGGCTCGACGAATTAAAATACAGTGAGAAAAAAAGCAAAATCAGGAAAACATTTGCCAGTCAATACCTTGGTGTCTCTAGGAACATAATTAATCATGAAGGTCACTTCATGTCAGCATTACACTTTTTTAGTACAAAAACATAAAGTTTATAAGAAGTTCTCATCTGACATTCTTCCTTCATTATAATGATTTATTGCTATGTTTCATTTTTCTTCTAAAATAGTAGTTCCTATTTATTTTTCCAGAAAATTACATTTGTCCACTTTTGTCTGTTGTAGAAAATTTAGATTTATATTTAGTTCATTATGACTACACTAATTTTGTTATGAGGAATTCAACAAGCATATCCTGTTGGTAACCACCTGTTTCATTCTATGTGCCAGTTTTTGTACAAGTTTTTTTTTAAAAAAAGCAAAATGCTAATCATGGCAAAGACATTTTCATAAACCAATGCAAAGTTTCCACTTGTTACTCTGCAATCTCTACAACATCATGTAGTAGGTACTCAGTAAATATGGATTAAATATGAATTTCTTCCAAATCTGAGTTCATCAGCTCAAAGAAACAAAATAACATGAAGAAAACCCACACAACTAATTCTGATTAATTAGTGATTTATAAAAGTTTAAGGTAAAAGGCTGGAGAGGTGGCTTAGCAACAGAACACTTGCCTGGAATGAATGAGGACCTGGGTTTGATCTCCACTACCATATACACAACTAAGAGAAGAAAAATAAAACCATACGTGAAAATAAAATTTAAATCTTTCTTTCTTCCTCTCTCTCTTTAAAAAAATTGTATATGTAAGGTCTGATGTTATTCTTGTAGTTTTATTTACACCTTTGTTCAATTTACCATTGTAATTTCAGTGTGCTTTCAAGTACTGAACTATTCTAATCCAAGAATTAGTAGCCTGTCTGAATACCTGAACTCACTTCTTCACTTAAAATTTTACTAATAATTATACTTGAATTCAGGAATTTTTCAAATGCTTACAGTTTCATCATAGTGTTTGGAAATATTTGGGAAATATTTTACAATCTCTGCTATTCAAAGGAAAAAGTTGTCTTTGACTTTAATGACCAAAGCATTTACTTTTTCTTGGAAATGTTTTCAGCTGAAGAAAAAGGTTTTCATTTAGAAACGTAAACATTTTGACTGTTAGGGTGGTACCAAATAAAAGATTCCCTGATTACTTTAAATGAGCCATTTAGAAACCCTTGCCAATGTAGACACAGCCCCTCCGTACTGCACAACGTGTCAAAGTATTCCACCGTCTATGGTGCTTTGTAAATCACACCAGGGATTTGAGTAAATTAAGTTGGCTTTTTCACTGGAAACCAGATGTTGCACCTCCACTGAGTTTTACTTGGAAAACAATGTATTATTAAAGTGACTATGAGCCATGCAATCAGGAAGCAATATCACATCTGGCTGTCAGAATATATGCCAAGTTTCAACCTGCTGAAAAAGAAAGTCTTCAAGGTGACCGCAGTGATCACTGAATCTGGAATGACATAGGGTAATTACTAAACTTAGGTTCTAATGATGTGCGATAGACCATAGAACATGGCCAAAGGAACCGTGAGTAGGGTTAGGATATGAGTTGGGTGGATCAGCATGAAATGGGATGTGTATGTGGCAATAAGCCTGAGTCAACAAATCTGATTTGAATCAGAGTTCTCACCCGTGTCCAGTGCATCCGGATTCTAAAGGAAAAGTGATCAAAGTGGAATACAAAAGAAAGAGAGAGAGGGTTGAAAAGGAGGTTAGACATATGGAAGAAGACGGTAAAACAAGGACAGGAGGGAAAAAAGGAAGATTAAAAAGGAAAGGAATATTTAAAAGTTGGAAAAATAATTACCAGCTCTAATATATAAAGATTTCCTCAGACTGTGGCTATAAGCCATTGCAATTTTTTTATCCATGAGATTCCTAATTACTAAAAGCATTATCACCTTAAGAGTACACAAGTTTTTCTGCACATCCCTAATGTAGTATTTCACAGGTACAAGCAACTTTTCCACTGTGATCACCCAGAGGGTCTTCCCTTTCTTAGCCTCCTGCTTTCACATCCATTATTCCCCTGCCATGTTAGCACAGCCAAATACTGGAGTTTTCCTGCTCCAGTCCATTGTGAGACATCTATCTCTCTCTCTATCTTTTTTCCCAAAGAAGGCTAGCTTATACCTTTTAATATAGTGTCTGTGTTGACAGCAGACACTTTAGAATGGCCTGGATGGGTCACTTATATCAGTGAGACCTGGGAATAGTGTACATGATTTCTGACTGGGCAAGCACATGCTTACATATTGCTACTGGCTTGGCAACTCTAGTACTCAAAAGGGATAGAGCAATGTTAGAAGGTGAGTGAATATAAGCCACCATCATAAATTATATTATGGCAAATATTCACCTCAGCATTATATCTCAGGAAAACTTCAAAATAACAACAAAAATAGGCTATTTCATTTTTCTTCGCTGAGATTAGCACCTGAATATGTGTGTGCTGAGATGGATTCTAGACATCTGGTTTAGAACAAGTATATAGCTACAGTGGCAGCCTGGGCAGCAGATTTTTGTAATCTTAGCAATTCACATTCAAGTATGAGATCAGTGTGGCATTGGAATCATTCATTGGAATATGCTTGGAGACTAAAACTTTCCTCAGTAAAACTTTCAATAGCTTTTAAGCAAAATGATATGGTGTTTGTCAGCATATATATCAAAATTATCTTTCCAGTGAAAGTAAAATAAATTAATATGGGGCTAGAACAGTGGCTCAGTGGTTGGAACTCTTGCCAGGCATTTGGGAGGACCTGGGTTCTAATCCCAGCACCACATACACAACTAAGTGTTTGAGAAAAATACGCAAGTTGAAAACAATAAATAAAATCAATCCTCTCCCTCTCTCTCTCCTTCCCTCTTTAAAACTACCCTTGGATTTCATCTCAAACCAGACACAATGGCAATCATGAAGAAACCAAAAATAAAATATGCTAGATAGAATGTGGAGAAAAGGAACCCTTTACAATGCCAGTGGAAATGTAAATTAGAACAACTGCTATGGAACTCAATATGGGGATCCTCAAAAGATTAAGAACCACCATATGACCCAGTTTTACCACTTCTCAGTATTTACCATGAAAAACTAAAGTCATCTTACTATAGTGATACATACCTACCCATGTTTATAGCAGCACAATTCACAATAGCCAAACAATGGAACCAGCCCAGGTATCTATCAATGGATGACTGGATAAAGAAAATGTGGTCTATATACACAATGGACTTTTATTCAGCCATAAAGAAAATTAAATTATGACATTTACAGGAAAACAGATGAACTTCTATATACCATTATGTTAAGTGAAACAAGTGAAACTCAGAAGGTTAAGGCTCCTATATTTTCCTGTCATATATGGAAGCTAGACAGGAAAAATGAAAACAAAGGTTAGGGTGGAGCTACTAAAACTCAAAGGGAGATCGGTTGAGGAAAAGGAGCAAGAGGAGAAAGGGGAGAAATGCTCGGGAGTGATACTGGCCAAGTTCTATTGTTATATTTTATGTGTGCATGATTATATAATAACAAAACCCATAGTTATGCACAACTATAATGCACCAATCTAAAATGTGAAAAGAGGGGCTGGTGTGGTGGCTCAGTGATTAGAGTGCTTTCCTAGCATTTGTGAGGTCCCAGGTTCAAATCCCAGCACCACATATACAAATAAGTGTTGCAGAAACAAAAGCAAGATGAAAAACAAATTTAAACATTTTTATTTTCTCTTTTTCTCTTTCATTCTCTCTTTCTCTTCCTCTCCAAAAAAATAAAAAATGTGAAAAACATTCTTAAAATGAAACTTGTTTCATCGTCACACACAAAAAAATGATGATCTAGTGTTGTGTTGCTGCTATAGAGGAAGCAGTTAGTAATCAGGGTCCTAGGGCAATAGGTGACTTATTACCTAGCAGCAGAGGCCAAGCCTTCTGGAGGCAGCATCAGGATTTCCCTGTGCAACCAGAGAAGGAATGCTCTGCTGGATGGGGTTAGCCAGTGACTCCGTGGTCAATTCACATGATATGGCCAAAACCAGTGCAAAATGAGGAAGCAGGGGTGCCCACTGTAGATGGGATGATCTGTCATGAAACCATGCAAAGGCAGAATAGAGTCTGCCACAAATTTAACAGGACGCCACCACCCTCCTGCTTCAAACTTTGCAAGATTATAGGAGTCCAGTAGGGCTCACAGCATGAACATGAGCAGTGTGTAATAGTGAAATGACTATAGATTTTGGAGACGAAAGACTCATGTGACATTGCATTCTTATTTTAATTCCTTGACTCATTCCTCCAAGTATCATGCCTTTATTGAACAAGTGTATTACTTCAGGAAAGTCATTCACTAATCATTATGTATTAAATATTTATTTATATTTACGAGTGTGTCTCATGTCCCAGGTGCCTATGTTCTAGAAATTCACATAACACAAAACAGCAATAAAGAAGACAAAATTTGGCTCTTATAGAATTTTTCTTCCATGTAGACTAAGGCACACACACAAACACACACCATATGCACAAAATACATATGATTGAATTATTCAAAAGAAGTAGAAAAGACAGAAAATTAAAGGTCTGTTTCTCACTGCATAGGTTGTCAGGGAAGTCCTCTTTTATTTTATTTGTTTTGAGAGAGAGAAAGAGGGAGAAAGAGAGAGAAACAATCAACTTTATTTACTTTTTCATCTGGGTCTTATTTCTCCACCTCTTGGTTGTGTACATGGTGCTGTTTGAACCGAGCCCTTTTGCATGCTAAGGGAGTGCTGTAACTGCTGAGCCACTTCTCCAGCCCCAGGGAAGTCCTTCTTGAAGAGGTGATATGTGCGTGCAAATTTGAAAGATTGTAGCCTTTTTGATGAGATCCTGGCATAGGAGGCAGAGCAAATGTTCAGAGGCAGATCCTGAAGCAAAATTGTGCTTGACATGTTCAAAAAATAAAATGAGACAAGTGTCTGTCCACTCATCTGTGAGAAAGGAAGAGAATACCAGGAAAGGAGGCAAGAGCTGGACAGCGCCCAGCCCTGGAGGACTGGATTTAGGGATTTTTACCTGTTTTCAGTCAGTAGAGACACAAGCTAGAAAGCAGAGGTGTATGTAGGATATATGTCCCGTAGTCATATCCCCTTGTTCCCCATAGCCTTCTCACCACAAAGAAAGGGTGGAGATCCAGCGCAGAACGTAAGAAAGGGAAGCCTTTGTTCAGTCTAACAGAGCCACAGGAAATGAATTAGAGGATTCACTTTCTTGTTAAGGGAATGTACTTTACAGGCACGGTAGAACAATGCTTGTTGCATAACATGCACATATTGTTAGACTCATACAAAAAGATATTACATTGGTTGTAGGAATATTAAGAGTCTAGGGGCTGGAGCGGTGGCTCGGCGGTTGCGGCGCTTGCCCAGCATGAGCAAGTACACGGGTTCAAACCTCAGCACCCACGTACACAACTAAGTGTCAGAGCAATAAAAGCCATGTGAAAAAGTCAATAAAAATTGATTCTCTCTCTCTCTCTCTCTCTCTCTCACTGTCCTTCTATCTTAAAAAAATCTGTTTACAGACTGACTTTCAATAAGTCAAAGCCCAAAGCAATACCTAATAGATGTTATATTCCTTCTTTGAAAAATAATAAATAAAAATGTACATGAATACTACCCAGCCCAAGGGGATCCATAAGAGAAGATTTCATAAAAGCTGATCACCACATTAATTTCCCAGCCTGCTCTGAACTTCGTTCTTTGACTTCCAACATTAGCTTTCCTCACTATCATTCCTTCAGACTCTGCCTGTGGAGCACACATCTCACTATCAGAAGCACAGATGCCACTTTAATCTCTTTATATTAAACATGTGTCCAATATTTCAGATCACACTTGTCTACATTAGTGTGAAATATCTATTTATGATTACATTTGTGAGATATGGATTCAATTCCCCTTTCATTATCTATTACAGCAGCAGTGTGATTGAAAAACGACTTGCCAAGAGAAATGATCTAATTCATGGTGCTTGTTTAAATGTAAAGAAAAAATTCTTTATTAGTCCACAAACAATGAAGATGTCCATAATTCTGGCAAATAGCAAAGGTCAGTTCTAATTTTAATTTATCTTGGGTAATTATTCTCTTTTTATTTTAAATAAAATCAATTATCATATTAATTTTATCTGTTTTTCTTGTTCAAAATTTTTTTTTAAAATTACAATCTGAGTTTGATTTATCTCTTTTCCTTTAACATGAATGATTAATTTATTGATATTATGAGCTCGAGTCTTTTTCTGTGCTCCTTGGTATATATCAAAAGTTCTTTGGGGGCTGGAGCAGTGGCCCGGTGGTTATGGAGCTCACCCAGCATGCGCAAATACTTGGGTTCAAACCCCAGCACCCATGTACACAACTAAGTGTCAGAGCAATGAACATGTGAAAAACAACAAAAATTGATTCTCTCTGTCTCTCTCTCTCTCTCTCTCTCTCTCACTGTCCTTCTCTTTAAAAAAAAAAGTTATTTGAAGGGGCTGGAGTGGAGGCTCAGCAGTTACAATGCTTGCCTGGCATGCACGAGGACCTGAGTTCCAATGCCATCATCACATACACAACTAAGTGCCAGAAAAACAATATCCAGATGAAAAAATAAATAAAGCTAATTCTCTCTTTCTCTTTAAAAAAAATTTTTTTTTAGGCTGGAGTGGTGGCTCACGTGAGTTCAGACTGAACACCATGTACACAATGAATTGTTGGAGCAACCAAGGCCACATGTAAAACTAAATTAAAATTGATTCTCCCTCCCTCTCTCTCTCTCTCTTCCTCTCTCTTAAAGAAAAAAAAAGTTCTTTGAACCAGAGTTATCAGGAAAAAATATTAAAAATTATTAAGCACTTGCTGATCTCCTTTTTACAATCTCCTCTTTCCCCCTCTCTACTGTGTTTCTAATAACCTGGTTTACCTCTCTCCCACCAAAAAGAAAAAACAATAAAAACTCACAACAGTAACTATTTAGAAATATACAAACAGATCATTTCTTTTTATTGATGAGTAGTCTAAAATAATAACATCATACATAGCTTAGGGAAGCAGTTATTAGCAGGGCCGAGGGCATCATGTGTATAAGATGATGATTTTGTTATATCATGTAAAATTTCGTTTATATTTTATATTGTGCGTATATTACTGTTTATAATGTTGGGGAGCAAAAACCAAACAAAAGTATAAGATACGTATTGATGACTATGGTTATCGACACTGACAAATACCTATCTAGGTTTTATTATGTTCTTTATAACATGTTCCTGGGACACTTAGAATAAAACATTATATAAAATGTAGCAGGAGAGATGGTGTTGCAAAGGACATTGAATACAAAAAAAATGAACTATCTGTTACAGCTTAGATAAGAGATGTCCCCCAAAAGCTCATGTGTAAGACAATGCAAGAACTTTTAGAAATGAACCGATTGAGTTATTACAGTCTTAACCCAATCAGTGCATTAATCTGCTGATATGAATTAACTGGGTGCTATGGGCAGGTAGGCTGTGGCAGGAGGAGATAGGTCACTGGTTGCATTCCTTTGGGGTTTATGTTTTGCCCCTGGTGAATGGAGTTCTTTCTGTTTCCTGTTTGCCATGTTCTGAACCACTTTCTTCTGCCACACCATTCTGTCATGGTGTTCTGTCTCACCCTGGGCCCAAAGATATGGAGTCAGTCATCTACGGACTGAGAGAGACCTCTGGAACCATAAACCAAAACAAACTTTTCTTCCTCTAATCATTCTTGCCAGGTTTTTTGGTCACAGCATGAAAAATTTGACTGAAACACCATCTCACTTACTTACAGTGGGGAGTGCAAACCAAGACCATGGTGATGCGTGGATACAGACTAAAGAACAAATGAAGGTTCACCCATTTATGAAGAGAAGAAAGAACAAGTAGATGAGAACAGTGACCTGTCCTAAGCACTGAAGCAGAATGGACTCCCTTGCACCCCACCCTGAGTCCATTGAATGTCTGGACTCTAATGGATCTTAGGTCTTTTGACAGCTCAAAAATATTAGCAAGGGAAAATTACCAAAGATATTCTTTCCAATGTCTTATTCAAGCATCATGACCCTATAGCAAACCACCAAATTATTCAGATCAGGGAGGTGAATTAAAAACATTCATTTGAACACAGTATAGACAGCAGACTGATTAATAAAGAGAATATTAAGACAGTTTTCCTGCCTGAAGGTCTGAATAAGTTGTACCTCACAGGAGGATGGGAAATAAGGAGGGACTCTTCAGACCCGGAAAGTACATTGAGCCATGCTCTGAAAGCAGAGTGTAAAAGTCACAGTGAAGAGGCTGCAACGTAGGGTGGCACCTTCATTGTTTCTTTTCACTTTTCTTTGACACTAAATACTGTGAGCGATGTTATTCAATATTGTAGTCTCCGTGTACATTTAGAAATCCATTTTACTAAAAAAAACAAAAAAATTCATTTTACATAGTGAAATTATACACATGTCTCTGTAACTCCTCATAGTGCAACATAATCCTCCACGCACACCTATGGCTCAAACAAAATTTTTATAATACTATATTCACCATTTGTTCATGAGAAGGATTCAGACAGTGCCTACTCTTTATATATCTATTTCATTAAAAATATAGATAAGACCTCCTGGACTGACTGCATGATCTTCTACTATATTCTGCTCGGAAGTTATAACAATACTAGTTTCAAACGAAGAGGGTGTGGATTGCTGGAGTTTATCAAGGCCTACGTACAGATCAGGCCATAGTGGCTTAAAGGCTCCTAGAGAAACAGACTTACAAAATTAGATAGCACTACCCCGTTGGCAGGACCTAATCCCCAAGGAAAGCCAACTGCTTCTGAATTAATTCTACTCCCTCTATCTCTGTCTACTCTATCATCAGGCACTGAAGAAACACTGGTTGCAGCAGTGTATTTTCCGTTTGTAATAAATCTTCTGGGCATATCAGAGCATTGTTTCGGAAAGTGGTTCAGCAATAAGATAGAGCTACCAGGTGGCACATGAATAGGATCAATTTCTAATTGCCTTTCTTCACATACTGCCTTGTATTTATACATTTTGGAAAATATTCTCAAATATATGATTGATTATCTTACTGCCACAGTTCCATCAAGAAAGGTCATATGTTTGACTGTATGCCGGGAATATGTCAAGAGATTGTCACAGATTTTCTGTGGTTTTAAAAATGAGTATTTTGCTCACACGTGTGGAAATTGATGAACACAGGAATATATGGATTTTATATAC
>PVKS010003243.1:0-106556 GCA_004027875.1 Aplodontia rufa | reverse complement strand
AAAAAATTGAGGAAAATTATACTTAATAGGCACTCCCTGGAAGTATCAATAATATGATTGTCTCTGGTCCTTTCAGGGAGTGGATCTTCTATTTATGGCTGGATCTGACCTGTTTCAACCTTTTTTGAGGGTGTATTCATGGGATCTGAAGGTCAGAAGATATGTTATCAGAGCTCCATCTGCTGGTCGTTGTTGGACATGATCTCTCTGGTCCCTGGGGTCCCAGCTCCTCTGCCCTGTGAAAGAAGTGTCTATGGTGGGAGGACAGAGCCTTGAGCTCCATTACTCCTCAGTCCCAGATCCTTTATGAGAGGAGGATTCAGGCCCCTGACCTCCCCTTCTGCTGAGACTGCCTGTGTTCAGCTGCAGGATCCGGGCACAGTTTTATGAGCCTTTTTTGCAGACCTGGGGGATGTGGGTCCAGGAGAGGGAGTGTGGTTTTAAAAATGGATGCTCCCCTTCCCACACTGCTCCCACACCTTCTTCAGGGCTTCAGCCAGGCCTTCTGGTCCTGTTTCCACCTTTGATCTCTGCTGCTTCCAGCCGGAGTATTTAGAGCTTGCTTTGAAATCCCAAAGAGGTCTTGCCCTGATCAGTCGGGCTGGGCGTGTGGTAACTAGCAAGCCTAAAGTACAAGCCTTACAGTTCCCGCACCGCCTCTTCTGCGCAAACCGCTGCTCTGTGCTTGTACGAAAGCTCTTTCCAGTCACTGACCCTGCCACCAGACAGAGCGCAGGTCCAGGAGGTGTCCTCGCCAGGACGCTGTCTTTAGAGCTGTGCGGGTCCTTCTTTGCAGAAGTGACTCAGGCAGGCGGGAGTGTAGGCTGGAGAGTGCAAATGACGGCCGGCGCGCCAGCCGCAGTGGCAGCGCGGAACAAAGAATCCCCAGCCGCTCCTAAGTCTCTATTCCCCAGAACCAGTGCCAAGATTAGAACTGGTGATTCACCATGCTATTCCCCCAAACGCACCTCAAAATACTGGTGAGAAGCCGGAGATATCCTGATCAGTCACGAGGGTGCAGGGGAGGTCTTTTGTCTTCAAATCGCCATCTTGGGAGTCCCTCATGATATATGCTTTTAAACCACTATTATCTCCACATTATCCACACACTAGTCTCTTAATTCTTCTGTATTTTGCCCCTATAAATGATTTAAATGCTTAGATTGTGAATTTTCCAGAATTAAATGGTTGCATAAGTACTACTTGGATTCTCAGGGGGTGAAAGAGTGTGCTACAGATAGGGGAAAAGAGATGGTGAACTGTGCTTGGCTCTGTGAATGGAGGAATAATCTCTGGGACAGCTTCACCAATACAAGAGGGCTCTGCAGGAACCATTTCAGCAGGAGGGAGTGAGTCAGCTACTTGAGGGATACTCCCATATATCCTGTCAGATCACAATGGTATGATGTTAACAATCAACAGCAAGAAAAACATCAGAAACTATTCAAATACTTGGAAATTGAATGATATCCTCTTAAACGAAGAATGGATAAGAAGTAGTGAGAACAGAAATCAAGAAATTCTTGGAATAAGAATGATGAAACAGTGTATCAAAATCTCTGGGATAGTATGAAAACATTCTTAAGAGGTAAATTTATAGCACTGAGTGCCTTCAACGAAAATCAGGAAAGAAGGGCTGGAGTGGTGGCTCAGCAGTTATAGTGCTTGCCTGGCATGCAAACCCCAGCACCACGTATACAACGAAGTGTCAGAGCAACGAAAGCCACATGAAAAACTAAATAAAATTGATTTTATCTCTGTCTCTCACTGTCCCTCTCTCTCTTTAAAAGAATACAAAAAATGACAAATGCTGGAGGAGAGGAACACTCACGCTTTTGGTGGGACCACAAGCTTGTACAGCCAATCTAGAAAGCAGTGCGGAGATTCTTCTAAAAACTAGTGCTGGAACCACCTTATGACCCAGGTATCCCACTCCTGAGTATTTTCCCAAAAGAGCTAGAATTGGCTTATTACAGAGATACAGTTTCATCAATGTTTTTAGCAACTCATTTTACTATAGGTAAACTATGGAATCAACCCAGATGCCCTTCACTGGACAAGAGGATTCAGAAACTGTGGTATATATATACAATGGAATTCTACTCTGCTATCAGAGAGAACAACATCATGGCATTTGCAGCCAAATGGATGGAGATGGAAAAAATTATGCTAAGTAAAATATCCCAAACTCAGAGACTCAAGGGCTGAATGTTTTCTCTCATATGTGGAAGCTAGAATATAACTGGAAACTGAATGGAAGTTGGCTAAGCTAATAATAACCTCAACATGGTGAATTATTACATGAGCAAGGGGAACCTTGCCTATGACGCTGGGGGATGAAGGGAGGGTGGCAGGCAGGGACATTGAGGCAGCTGGAGGGTGGGAGTAGGGGGGCTATCTACCCAGTAGGGAATCTTCAACTTCCATATGAAGCCCAACTAATCCGGGGTTAAAGTAGGGGAAAATATTGGACTGGGGAGAACCCAAAGTGGGGAGTTCATAGACTGGCATCAGCCTTAGCTTGCTCTGTCATTATGCATGTGTTCACAATTGCGTGACAACAATTCATTCCTAAATGTAAGACTATGTTGAATGAAAAAAAAAGTATGCTACATTGTTGATTGTCTCTCTAGATACCTCCCCATTCTCCCTCCCTCTCCTCTCCCCCTTCGCCATATCTATGGTTGCCCTACGCTGCACGTTGCTACTCCTTTGCTGGCTCTAATACATGAATTTGACTACCTTTCATACAAGCCTGGGTTTAGCTCATTTTTTTAAAATGATGATAAACTAGTATTTAGTGCCTGTCATTACAGGTCAAAGACTTTTCTCAGTGTTTCATATGTATTATCTCATTTACATTCATATTAATTCTATGGCATAGGTAGTTTCACTTCCATTTTATAAATTAGAGAAATCGAGGTACAGAAAGGTGAATCATTTAGTTCAAGTTGATATATTTTGGTATTGCTAATTAAGGAGGTATTAAAAACTAGGTCTTATTTTAAAAATCTAAGAATCTCTGCTCTAGAAGGTACCATAAGTTACATTTTAGAAACTTTGCAATACTTCAGCCATTTGCTAACTGCTAGATTTCAAGAAGATAAATCAGGCTGCTAATGTGGAATAATTGGACCCAAGTCCATGGCAATGTGTTCCAAGTGGATATGACAGAGAAGAGTAGTTGCCGGTCTTGTGGCAACCAGGAGATGTTTGTTGATGGCAGACATGACTGTGTTACACAGAGTACATCTGCTTGGTATTCCTGAAGAATACCTGTTTTTAGTCAATTGAGGTGTTCAGCACTGTGGCAGTTGTAGTCTCCGGGGTCTCAGTGGAATCCAGGCACTTGTTTTCTAGGCAGACCTGAAATAACTGTTATTTATTTATGGCCCCTGGCACTGTCTGAATCATTCTGCAACACAGCCAGGTTAACAACTTGAAGTTAATGTAAACACTCCCAAAATGAAAGTGCTGGTGTCAAGCTGCAAATATGGCCAGGCAGAGAGGAGGGGTGGGAAGAAAAAAGACCCAGGCCGTGCTAACTCCACAGAGCATTCTCCTAGGAGATGTGGCAGTTGACCAGTCATTAGTGGGTGTCTGCTGTAGGCATGGGACTCTCACTGTATACAGCTGTGAAAGGTGAAGAGAACAGGGCTAAGAGGCAGGCTGCAGTGGTCAAAGCACTGGGTGGTTACTCAGCACTCTGCACTCCTCCCATGGTAAATGCCAGCCTTCGCAATGGTCCTCATCATGCACTATCGGCTTGTCCAAACATTCTACTACTTTTTTAAAGAGAGAGTCAATTTTATTTTTTTCCATCTGTGTTTTGTTTTTTTTTTTTTCCACTTGGTTGTGTATGTGGTGCTGGAAATCAAATCCGGGTCCTCACACCTGTCAGGCAAGTGCTCTACCACTGAGCCACTTCTCTAGCCCCCTGAGCATTCTACTCTTACACTGTTTCAGCCACAGGGCCACTTGGCATTACTGGGACAAACTGAGTACATTCTCTGCATTGTTCCTTTGCCCAGGTCTCTAATACACTGTCCCTGAGATCAACATGCTGGTCGTGTCACATACAGACTCTGGCTGTAGCCACTAGCCTCTACATCTACCGATGAACCCCACTTGTGATATTCAACCCTAGTACATCACTGCTGTGATTCACTTGTTCCTTTTTTTCAGGTGTTAGCTCAAACATCACTTTATCAAGGAGGTATTTCTGACAACCGGTTCCAAGTATTGTTGCATATCAAACTTCTCTCAAAGATGATCAACTTAAAAAATGTCCAGGTTTGTTTTTGTTCCTGGTTTCAGTCTGTGGTCAGTCACTTGGACCAGTTGTCTTGGGACAATGGTGGGAGAGGACTTCATGGCAGGAATTCATGATGGAGGAAGCCTATTTACCTCATGGTTGTCACAAAAGCACAGAAAGCAAGGAAGCTAAAGAGACTAGGGTCCCACAGTCCCCTGTGAAGGCACACCCCAGTGAACTCAAACCTTCTGCTAGGCCTAGCTCTTGAAGGCACCATCACCTCCCAGTGGTGCAAAGCTGAGGACAGAGCCTCTACTATCTGGGCCTTGGGGGACATTTCAGATCCTACTATAACAGGTTGCTCCTATACCTTCCTTTTGGCAAGGATAACTGAAAAGATGACCTAAAATAGGATTTTCATCTTGTGTATTAGTCGTCCATCACTATGTAATGAAGTATCCTAAAACTAGTGACTTAAAATGGCAAAAATTATTTTCTTATGGTTTCTGTGGGACAGGAATCCAGGTCACATAATTCAGTCCTCTGCCTCAGTCTCTCACATGGCTGCCATAAATCGTTTTTCTGGAGTAGCAGTCATCACAAGTCTAGGCAGAGGAAGGATTGACTTGCAGTCCTATCATGTAGCTGTTGGCATGTCTTAAGTCCTTGCTGGTTGTTGGCCAGAGACAATCATCCCTTGGCACCTGGCCCTCTCCACGGATTGGCCCACAACAAGGCCATTTGCATTCCCCGGAGCAAAAGATCTAGGAGGCGGAAAGACGGAGCAAGACAGTATGCTTGGTGTTTAGTAACTAATCCTGAAGATGACTGCTGGCGCATTGGTGGTATCATCTATCATTTAGATAAGCCCCTCAGTCCAGCCAATCCTCAAGGAAGGGGATGTACTAGGGTTATACACAAGTGGGGTTCATCGGTAGATGTAGAGGCTACAGCCAGAGTCTGTAGGTGACACGACCAGCATGTTGATCTCAGGGACAGTGCATTAGAGACCTGGGCAGAGGCTGCAGGGTTCTTAGGCTCTGACCTTGAAAAGTCACTCGTCCTATTAGTTAGGCAAAGTCACCAAGGAAAACCTAAATTCAAGGGGAAGGAAATCAGACTGAGTCTCTCCTTGTACAGAAAATTTTCAGTCATCATTCATTGAGTACATGGCTCTGTAAGACTAAAAGTTACTGCCCACCAGCAGTAACTTTCCTCATCTCATTGCTTCTCCACACTACTTGTATTTTTAGGTTCTTTATATTGTAACAATATAGAAGGTAAGCTCCCTCAAGTCAGGGAAGTTGGATTCCTCCTCTCCTTTTTTCTATTGACATGTACCCAAGTGTTATATTTTGGGTGGGAGGTGTCCCCCCAAAAGCTCATGTGTGAGACAATGTAGGAAGGCTTATATGTGAAATGAATGGGTTAAGAGAGCCTTAACCCCATTAGTGAGTTAATTCCTTGATTGGGATGAACTGAGGGTAACCGAAGCCAGGCAGGATGTGGCTGGAGGAGGTGGTCGTTAGGGACATGTCTTTGTGGTATATATTTTTTATCTGGCAAGTGGAGTCTCTCTCTGCTTTCTGGTGTGATATTTTGGGCTGCTTTCCTCCACTACATTCTTCCACCATGATGTTCTGTCTCATTGTGAGACCCAAGGAATGGAACCAGCCATGTATGGACTGAGACTCCAGAAACTGGGAGCCCCTAAGTAAGCTATTCCTCTTCTCATTGCTCCTGTCAGGTATTGTGGTTGCAGCAAAAAAAAAGCTGACTGAAACACCAAGGATTGGAACAGTGTCTGGTACATAGGCTTTGGATAAATATTTAGTACAATTATGTGGCTCTACTGGGACTTATTTAGTCCCTGCCTCCTCATAACCTCTGTTCTTTATCTGAATACTCTGTAGCCACATTGACTTATTGTAGTTATTTCTAAAATATACAAAGTTCATTCTTATCTCTCAGCTAAGGCATATTTTACTTGATTGCTGAAGAACTAGGTACTGTGAGTTATTCAGGTCTAAGTTAGAGAGGGACTTCTCAGGAAAAGCTGCTTTAGATCTCTGATCATTTTCCATCTACCCATTTAGTTTTATTTTCTTTGTAACATCTCTAATAGTTTCTGATATGTGTGTTTGTTTGTTTTATTCCACTTTAAATCTTTGGATTCAAAGTCCTATCTGTCTTGTCCAAACATCTGTCTGCTACCGCTCAAAACAGTATGACAACAGTTTATTTTTTGCTACGTAAAACAAATCTAATTGCCATGTATGGAAATGCTTGCTGTCTTCTTTACATGTTTTTTCTTTTAAAATTTAGTTCAAATTCAATGCCTGCTAGTTTTCCCTTTTGACATCTCTACCCCAACCCCCATTTTATTGCTATAATCATGAAATCACTGAATGTCATTATACTACTTTTCTTAATGACAATAAAATATCTATTTAAGATGAGCCTAATGACCTGGAAGTAATTGCAATAGGGAGCAAACAAAGTGAGCTGCCACTTGGCCAACAGGGCTGATATTTTATGCACAGAGCCTTGTCCCCACGGCAGTACATTTGAATCTTCATTGGGTTTTAAATCCATTACATGAATTGATAATTGAAACTCGGGGGAGCTTGGAGAAGCCACCTGGAGATGGAGCTCCTTTCAGAAAGTGTGTGCTTGAAGTGCTAGAAGTAGAATAAGGAGCAACATTTAGTATGTGTGTAGGCTGCACTTTGATCCTGGGAGAGGAATACATTTTTGTTTTAAAGCCCATTCCCCAGTCAGGCATGGTGGCGCATGCCTGTAATCCCAGCAATTTAGGAGGCTGAGGCACGAGGATCACAAGTTCAAAGCCAGCCTCTGCAATTTAATGAGTCTCTGAACAACTTAGTGAGACCCTGTCTCAATGTAAAAAAAAAATGAAACACAGGCTTGAGATGTGACTCAGTGGTTAGGTGCCCTTGGGTTCAGTGTCTGGTACCAAGAAAAGAAAAATCCCCATTTCTCTTTTTAGTCCTCACCTACAAAGCCAGTTTGTGGGGAAGACAGATATTTTCTGTGCCACACTGAAGGTTGGGAGGCTGATGCTCAACATGAGTGAAAAGTTCTTGCTTCAGCACTGTGGGGTGCTGGCGGGAGAAGGAGAGGAGTTGGGTGGAATTTCATAAAGGCTTACATCTGTTCTTCTTTAGGAATGTTGAAGCTTGAGCACTTCAACTAGTTTATTTAACCAGGTACATTGCCCTTGACTTCTTAAGCAGAATTCATTTCTAGCACCAGCATCAATCAATCAGATGATCATACATGCTGAAAAATACCTGTTAAAAACAGATCCAAAATTTCAAAAATGTAAGATTAAATCATAGAATCTTCTGGATAAGAGAGTGATAGTTTATGAATTCCAGGTTCTGATCACTAGATTCCTTCTAAATGATCCCTCTCTCCAGTTGAAGTATAGAGATATCTAGTGTGTGTGCTCTCTGAACTGGGCTTTTTTCTAGTACATCTTTACCATGACAAATAACTGTGTGTGTATGTATGTATATATTACCATACACGTGTGTATATAGCTACACACACACTTACAAGTGTGTAAGGAAATCAGCTATGTCTTGTATGAGCTCCATGACTACTAGCTGACAGTTTATTGAGATATGGACTTAATCCTTAACCTGTCTGCTGTGAATATGAAATCGAGCAGCTCAGCCCCTCACACATGTGACAAGGTTATATTTTAGTAAGTAAATAGAGGCAGAACTCAAGTAGAGTTGTTTTTGGAATTTAGGTTTGGGATTCACTAACAATAGCATTTCCATCTTTTTGAAGAGGCAGTGAATCTTGTACTCGCCTGATTTTTCTCATTTCCAAATTCCAATCTTCTGCTGAAATGTTCCTTCAAAGCCCATTTGAAAGTGACAGATTGTACAATGGCTTTTAGGGATAATGAGATTGTGGTAGAAAAATGTCCTGGGCTAGGAGTGGGAAGTCTTTTCTTGTATATTCCTCCACTCTAACTTCTGGTTACTTTGGGCAAGTCATTTGGGCAGCTTTTTTTTCTTTCATATATATGCATTTGGGAAGTTATTTGGAGATTGAAAGAAAGAGGTGTGAGATACTATTATGAAAAATGTAAATGCCAAAGGAATATAGGTATTATCATTTTTTGCTTGTATGCCTGTGTGTGGATATCTGCTATTAGTGCTATAGAAGATGCAAAAATAAATAAGATGCTAAAAGAAAAGACAGCATCCTTTCTCCAATGGTGTTTACCACATATGAAGCTAATTATTCTGTACTGCTTAGTGTTTCAAATGGAGTTAAAAGAAGGTTGGTAGCCGCCTCCAGTTTTCTAAATTTCCCGTAAAATCCATTTCTCGAAAGTCTACGCTGACTCTGGTTTAGTAACCTGGATAGTTACAAAAACAAGGGTTGCCCTGGTTATCTGAGTGGCTCTGATAGAGAGTTCATACAAAGACCATGAAAACAAATTCATTTCCCCTGATCTAGATATTATTATTGAAATTTTAAAATGAGGAAATTGAGAGTCAGTGAGCTTGGAGATCTCATGCAAAGTCCTACAGCTAGTAATGACAGAGTTTTGGCTTTGAAATCAGTTTGTACTCTTAACATTGAACACTGTTCTGTCTAGATTGAAAGGATATTTGTTGTTGTTTCATTTTATTGTTTTTGATGTTTCTTCTTGACATTACTGGGGATTAAAAACAGGGTTTCTCTACCACTGAGCTATATCCCCAATAGTTTTTATTTTTTTATTTTGAGACAGGATCTCAGGAAGTTCATTAGGGCCGCAATACATTGCTGAGGCTGTCTTTGAACTTGTGATCCTTCTGCCTCAACCTCCTGAGTCACTGGGATTACAGGCATGTGACTCTATGCCCAGCTGCCTTGAAGCTTTTTAAAGAGACCTTGGCTTATACTGGTTTATGGCCTTTGTTATTGTGTATCCAGAAATGTAATATTTGGGATGGATATCACAAGCAAAATATATAATCACTTAATAATTTGAATTTCCTGTAGACATGATTATTGCTTTTGTGAACAGACTATAAGAGAAATATTGCAACTCTCTCATCCTTTATTTTTAGAAATGTGTTCTATTTTCATATTGAATAATGTGCAGACATTTGTATAGGTGATAAATATAATTTATAAAAGGAAAATATGTGAGTCCCATTACTTATTTGGATGATTATATGCAGCACATGTATACACCCATTATAATTAAATGCAAGAGGAGAAACTAAAGTAAATGAAATATACTTTTGCAGAAATTCTGTACAAAGTGTCTGAAAATGCACCCCCCCCCAGCCCAATCTGTCCATTGACCATGCCTCTATCCTCCTTTGAATTCAAATCTCCACAGGTCCTTCTCTGAACACTTCAGAACATAGTAGTATGAAACTTCTTACATGAGTTGGTGGACCAGCTCAGGAGTTATAGACCAGGACCAAGAAAATAATCTTCTGTAAAGTCCTCCATGTTTATTTGATTCATAGCTTTTTAGAGAAGTGGAAACCTACTTTACATGATGCTTTCATTATAAGACATAGCCTAATTTTTGATATGTGAGGATTTTAAAAAACAGTACTGAAATTTAGAATCTAAAATGGGTCAAATATTTATTTTTGCTTATATATATCCTTTATCAAGTAAATATGTGATATGTATATACACACCTATATATTATATGTATATATCCTAAACATTCCTTAAAAAGGATATTCTGCCATTTGCAACCACACAAATGAACCTGGAGGGCATTATGCTGAGTGAAATAAGCCAGTCACTGAAACATAAATGCTGTGTGAGTTCACTTGTGTGAAGAATCTAAAATAAGTAAACTCATAGAAGTGGAGAGTAGACTGGTGGCTTCCAAGGCCTGGAGGGAGGCATCAGGCAAAAGAGAAAGTTTTACTTGTGCAAAATATAAGTCTAAGAGATCTTCTTGTTGCTGATGTTGTTTGGGTACGAGGTGTCCTCCAAAGCTCCCATGTTAATGGAGGTGTTTGGAGGCAAAGTGGCTTTGTGAGACTGTACACTAATCAGTTCACCATAGTTTGAATGGACTAACTGGGAGGTAACTGTAAGCAGGTGGGGTGTGGCTGGAGAAAGGGGTCACTAGGGGCATGCCTGGTAAGGGTCCATCTTCCTTGCAGCACTTGCCTGTATCTCTCAACCTGGTCACGACAAGCTGAGTAACTTTTCTCACCCATGACTTTGGGCCAGGATGCCTCACCTCAGGCTCAGAGCAGTGGAACTAGCCAGTGATGGACTAAACCTCTGATACTGTGAGTCCAAACAAACTTTTCCTTCTCCTCTTGTTGGGCATTTTGATTATAGTGACAAAAAGCTGACTAACATGATGCTCTATTAGCATAGAGCCTACAGTTAATGAGATTTTATTGTATACCTAAAAACTTATAAATGGATAGATTTAATATTCAGTATTTTTATCACAATAATAATATAATAAATAGAGTAGTAAGAAACTGTTGGTGGTGACAAATATGCTTGGATCATAGACTAGGACATTGATTTCATAAGTGTATACCAACCTCAAAGTGTATGCATTTAATATATACACAGCTTTTCTATTCAATAATTCCTGAAAACATCTTTTTATTGGTTCTTTTTAGATATACATGACAACTGAATGTACAATGACATAATTATAGAAGCATGGAGTATAACTTGTTCTAGTTCAATCCCCAGTTTTTTCCCTTCCCCGCAGCTCCTCCCACCCCGTTCTTTTTCCTCTACTTTACTGATCTTTGTAACAACTATTCATTAATCTTATTTTTTAAAATTAGTGTCTTGTTGATGTACATGTTGATGAGATTCACTATGGTGTGTTCATATATGAACTTAGGAAATTTGAGTCTGATTTGTTCATTAAATTTTTCCTATGTCATTCCTCCTCCATCCATTTCCTTCCTCTTTGTCTGTTCCTCTGATCTTTTCCTTATTTTGAGTTAGCTTCCGCATATCAGAGACAACGTTCGATCATTAGCTTCAAAAAATCTTATTAAAAATTTGCTAGCTAAATGAAATTTTTGTAAAAAATTTTCCTTTGGATTTTTCACTGCTACAGTGTACAAATACAAATACAAAAGCAAGAATACAATCAGAAACAGACTGATAGATGGCTAAGCTAATAATAACCTCAACATGAGTGAATTTTTACACGAGCAGGAGGAACCTTGTCTATGATGCTGAGGGATGAAGGGAGGGTGGCACCGAGGGGAATAGGAGGGATATCAAGGAGGCTGGAATGAGGGAATATGGGGGGGGTATCAACCCAGTAGGGAACCTTCAAATTTCATGAGAAGCCCAACTAACAAGGGGTTAAGTAGGGTGAAATATGGGATCAAGGGGAACCCATGCAGGGAGACCTTGGAATGGCATCAGCCTTGGGTTGCTCTGTCAAGATTAATGTGATGATGACTATGTCAAAACGATTCCCTCCTAAATATAAGATTATCTTGAATGAATTTTAAAAATTCCCTTTGGATTTTCCACTACTGGAGTGTACAAATACAACCAATTCCCTTTATTTTGAGAATGTTTCTTGTAAACTGCCTGTGCTTATTAGTTCTAAGTGCGTTAGTGGATTCCTTAGAAATTTCTATGTGCATAACATGCCATATGTAACTAGAGATAGTTTTATTTTTGCCTTTCCAATCTAGACATATCTTTATTTTCATTTTCTTGTCTAAATGCTCTGGCGACAACTCTATTCCAGGGTTTAACATGAATATAGAGAGTGGACACCCTTGTCTTGCTCCTGATCTTTAAAGAAAACATTCATTCTTTCATAATGAAGTAGCATGTTAGGAGGGTTTTTTTTTTTAATACCCTTTTTCAGTTCTGGTCTATTCCTACATTGTTAAGATTTTATCATGATGGCTATTAGGTTTTATCAAATGTTTTGTCTACAATATTTTGATGATTATGAAACTTTTTAAATTACATGGATATGGTCTATTACATCAATGATTTTTTTGTATGTTAAACCAAACTTACATTCCTGGCATAAATACTAATTGATCATGATATAAAATTTTACATTACTGGATTTTGCTTGCTACTATAGTTTCTGAAAATGTATGTGTCTGTATTCATAAGGGGTATTGCTCTGAGGTCTTCTTCTGTCTTCTTGATTCTTTGTTAAATGTTTCATAGGATTTACCAACAAAGTTACCCAAGTTGGGGCTTTTCTTTGTGGGTAATCTGTTTTTGTTACTACTAATTAAATATCATTAATTTTTTTTTCCTCTTACATAAATCATATTTTACTTAAGGATGTTTGAATAAATACAAAGCCAATAAAAATTGGTTCTGAGAACTTACAAAAGGCTTGATCTTTTATGAAAAACAAATTAGTGTATGTTAAATGTAGGTCTTCAAATTCTGGTCCTTTTCAACATGAGTATTTCAGAAACTTTTTATAGTTGTTTCGTATGACAAGTAATTTTATCTCCTATTGTCATTTTCCATTTCAATTTACAAACTCTGTTTTATCTAAAAATATCAACTGATCTCATTATTATAATTTCTCTTTGTAGACGAAACCCAATACTCAGAAATTTCATGTGATTATCGGTGGTCTAAGTAAGAGCTGGTGTAATTTAAAAATTAGGTTCTTTTATTCCACATCTTATCATTCCTCTCTTCATAATTAGATTCACAATGAATAAATAAGTTGATTACCAACAACATGTACTTAGTAATTTTCTGACTTATCTCTGAATTTGAAAAATGAAAAGTGACCAAAGATTCTGATTTCTCTCTAGTCCATTACATAATTTGGAACATTGAAGTTTTGCAAAGCTCTAGGATAGATTTTTGCTTCTGGCTATAAAATATAGCATTGGACCTAAAATCCACTGAGAATTCCATAAATACTGAGCGAAATTACAAAATCATAGCAAAACAGGGAAAGCATCCAAAACTACTTAAGGGCTAAAATCCCATACAAAAGGGTGAGGCGTATTTAACACTCTCTTCCACTTTTCCCTAAAAGTGTTCTTTGGTTCACAAATTGTATGTATGAAAAGAAACAACTCAGAACTTTTGCCAATCTCTCTGGTTGATAAGTACAGGATGGAATTCAGAGCTAAGAATGAAGTCAGGACATGAGAGGCCAGATTTCTAGAAAGAAGAGAACAACAAAGAAACAGCCTTGGGATTCCTTGCTGTTTATCACCTGATGCATTTATTGATTTATAGTTCAGGCAAGACAGGAGGCTTAAAACTAAGCAAGAAGAAATTGAAGGTGAAATGACAAGCAGTTTCAGAATTCTGATTTTGGTAATTCAGATGTTTGAATTCAAGATTGCAAAACAACGTTATGTTAATGAAAATAGATGAGACTACGGAGAAGGCTAGATCAGAAAAATTAAGTAGCAAATACAAACTTTATACTTTGTTTTAATAGAGTATAAGACTAATGTGCTATGGATGTATCAGTAGAAACTGGGAAAATATGAAAGAGCATTCAAGATACATGGGATAATGTAAAGGTTGAACATCAGCATGATTAGAGTTTGAAAAGAAGAGAGGATTAAATAAGACAAAAGCAATGTTTGAGGACATAATGGTCAGGAATTTTCAATGCCTGATCATTATGCAGATCCATGAAGCTTTTACTAAGCTCCCAAAAGTGTACATTGTGAACAAAAAGCAAACACACATAAGCACCTCTGTACACACATCCAGGTACATGATGGTCTAACCAAAACAGAGAAAATGTATTAAAAATAGGAAAAAAATGGGCATTACTTTCAGGGGCATACTAACAAAGAGATGAATGAATTGTTAGCATAAATAGTAGAAGTCAGAAGACATTAAAATATATCTTTATTGAATGAATTGTTAGCATAAATAGTAGAAGTCAGAAGACATTAAAATATGTCTTTAAAGTAGTCAGGAGAAATAACATCCAATCTCTAAAAAAAAAAATATCCAAAGTAGAAAAAAAAAACATTTGAAACAGGAATTTTTTATTTGGATACTCACACTAAAATAAAAGTTTAGGGGAATTCTTCAGGCAGAAGAAAAATAATTGCTAATATAAATAAAATAAAACTTCAGTAAATAATCAGGAGTGATGAAAAGTAAATGTGGGAAAACCTAAATGTATATCCATATACGGAACTGTAAACATAATTGGAATTAAAATAAATGACAATTACAAAAAACACTGGGAATGAGTGAGTAAAGAATTCTAAAGCCCTCATATTGTATCTTGGTAGTGCCCAAAGTACTCATTTTTTAATAGTGTTAATGGTACAACATTTAGAGAAACATTAAAAATCATAAAATAAGGTGTAACTAACAGGATAATAGTAAGTGAAAATGAAGTTAAAAATAGGTGATGACTTCAAAGAAGAATATAAGGTAAAAGTGTAAACAAAGAACAGATAGGAACGTAAGAATACAAAGAAAAAGGAAGTAGATGAACCCAAGTGTATTATCAATCACACTAAACCTAATTTGACAAAATAACTCAAGTAAAAAAATATTCTTAGTCTGGGCAAAAAAAATCAATCCCAAAGCTGGAGAGGTGGCTTAGCGGTTTCGGGGCTTGCCTTGTATGCGTGAGGGCATGGGTTCAAACACCAGCACCACATACACAACGAAGTGTTGGACCAATGAAAGCCAAAATGAAAAACTAAATAAAAATTGATATTCTCTCTCTCTCTCTCTCTCCCTCCCTCCATATCTCTTAAAAAATATCAATCCCAAGCATATACTTTTTATAAAGAACACAACATAAATAAGGACAGGGTAATAAATAAATAAAAGGGTTTAAATAAAAGGGTTGTAAACAATAGAGAAGAGGCAAATACGATCTAAGAGAATGTGGGCATATTAATATTAACATCAGGAAAAGGAGACCGTGAGAAAAAAAAACAGCAGTGCTGTATGTATTGAAACATTTTGCAATGATAAAAAGGATCAATCTATTAGAAAAAATATTGCAATTCTGTTTATGTGCATCTAACAACACAAATAAAGCAAAAATAATAAAGATAAGTTTTAAGTCAACTTTGCAAGTGCTATTGAAGATTTTAACATGCTTCTATCATTACCTTATAACAGACAGAACATTAGTAGATATATAAAATCTTATAAACTCATAATCTATTTGACACACATGTAACACTCAATGTATAGTTCATTTCAAATGTTCATAAAATACATCATGTGTTGGCTTCTAAAGCAAACCTTGGGGGCTGGAGCGGTGGCTCGGCGGTTACGGCGCTTGCCCAGCATGCGCAAGTACACGGGTTCAAACCCCAGCACCCACGTACGCAACTAAGTGTCAGAGCAACGAAAGCCATGTGAAAAACTCAATAAAAATTGATTCTCTCTCTGTCTCTCTCTCTCACTCACTGTCCTTCTCTCTTTAAAAAAAAAAAAAAATACCAAAGAAAGAGAGCTTAAAATATATTTAAAAAAATAAATAAATAAATAAATAAAATAAAGCAAACCTTGACAAGTTCCAAAGATGACAATCACCAGGAGTGCATTTTCTAATCAGACTGAAATTAGTGGAAGAGAAAGAACAAAAAGAATCTTTCAAAATATAAATTATATTTCTACATCCTCCATGGATCAGAGAAGACAAAAAAATCAAATTTAGAAAACATTGTAAGTCAAACAGTAAAAATAAACTTTAGTGAAACATGTGGTACTGCTACAGTCTCACCTATAGGAAAATGTGTGTAGGTGTGCATCTTTAAATATGTGTATTAGAAAAGGAAAAAGATGTTGAAAAGGCAGTGATTATATCATCCAATTTAGAGAGGCAGAAAAAACAGAAAATGTACTAAAATATTGAAAATATTGATAAATAGAAAATAATAAAATGCTAAACAAATTTATAATAAAGAAAAATTAATAAAGCCAAAATTGTTTTCTGAAAGCTAGTATAATTAGTATAATTGAAATTTTCTTATGTATTTATCCTTTAAGAAAGCCCAGTTACTAGTAGCAGAAATGATATGCATAGCACATTACTTCAGTGTCTATAGACATTAAAAGTATAAGACAAAACACTTATCAAAGGTGACACAAAAAATATAAATTCAGAACTGGCTCTCATCACAGGAAGAATCTGAAACCACAAAATTAATATATACATATGTAAATAAAATTTTGCTTAAAAACATTGGGATAAAAACATTTCATAGATAAGGAACAAAGGAAATTTCTATAATTTTATAGCATATGAAAACATAAATACTAAATATCTTCTTAAACTATTCCCCAATTAGTTCTAGAACAAAAATTATTCACTTTTATCAAGTGCTTCACTTCTGTTTCTCCTTCTATGTGATGACCATGAATTTTTCTTTGTAATTCTTTAAAAGTGAAAATCAGTGACTAATTTTGAAATATTACACATACCTTGTGTTCTTGCCTTAAATAGGCTTGCTTTGCCATGTAATACTTCAAATGTTACATTTGATTTCTAATATGTTCCCAGAATTTTTTCACTTATAATATAACCTGGAGGGTTTGGTCCATAATTTTGCTACTTTAGAAAGCCGAATGCCTTTGGCAAGTTTTGATATCATTATTATGCCAATTTCATAAAATGAGTTGAAAAAGATTCTCTTTTTCTATGTTATGGAAGATGTATTATATTTCTTTAAGTATTTTGAAAGAAATAACTAATGATGCTATATATGCCTATTTTTAAAAATATTGTATACATATATGTCTTTATTAATCTTTGTGAATTTAGTTTCATTCTTTGATACAGAGCAGTTCTTACTTTCTAAACTTTAATATTTTTAGAAGTTTAAGCCAATATAAATAATGAGAGAATAAGAGAACAGGGATTGTTTGTGAATAAAAAAATCATTATTTACGGATATGATTCCATTATTAGAATAACCAAAATAATCTGCAGGTAAATTGTTAGAATTAATAGATTAAGCAAATTCTCTGCAATAATGTTCAAGTCATACACACACATTTCTAAATATCAGCAATGAACAAAATAGAAAATTGAAACTATTTCATGTATTATTACAAAACTAGGCAAACAACAGGAAATATGTTTAATAAATTATGTGTGTTTCTACATACAAAAGAGCAAAACGTTGCTGTGAAAAACTTAAGACCTCAATAAATGGAGGGTGTTATCATATTAATGGAATGAAAGACACTATCGCAAAGGTTTTAATTCCCACCAAGATATTCTATAAATGCAACACAATTTCAGTTAAAATATCTACAAGTTATGTTTTCCTGTGGAAACATAATTGATTTTTAAATATACATGGAAATAGACTAAAATAGCCAAAAAGTTACTGGATAAAATGAACAAAATTGGATTTATTCCATCAGATATCAAGGCATAAAACTACAGTGATGCAAGTATATATTGTTAGCACAAGGATTGAACCATATATATAGGATGAATTGATTTATAAGAGATGTCACTGCATTACCAGAGGGTAAGGGTTGTTTTTGTTAATAAACAATGCCTGGTCAGTAGGTCATGTAAATGCAAACTAATGATTTTGTTTCCCTATTGACACCATAAAAATAAATTTGAATTGTGGTAATAAATACTGGAGAAGGTATGGAGAAAAAGGAGTACTTTTACACTGTTAGTGGGATTATAAATTAGTACAACTGCTATGGAAATAAGCATCGAGTTTTCTCAGAAGATTCAGCATGGAACCATCATACGATCCAGCTACACCACTCCTCGGTATTTATCCTAAAGAATTAAAGTCATCATGGTACAGTGATACATGCATATCCATGTTTTACAGCATCACAAATCACAATGGCCAAACTAAGGAACCAGCCTAATTGTCCATTAATAGATGAATGAATAAAGAGAATTTGTTGTATATACACAATGGAGTTTTATTCAGTCATAAAGAAAAATGAAACCATGTCATTTACAGCAAAATGGAAGGAACTTGAGATAATTATGCTAAGTGAACTAAGTCAGAAGCTCAGGGGTAGCATGTTTTCTCTCATATGCGGAAGCTATGGAGGTAAAAGGAAGAGAAAGGGATGTATGTGGGGTAGAATCTCATGAAAATGAAAGCTAGATCAGTAGAATAGAGGAAGCTGACCAGGACATGGCGGGAGGGGAAAGTAGAGGGGAGTGCTGGAGTGGGGTTTTGACCAAATATTTTTTGTTATCTTGTGTGCATGTACTGATACGTAACAACAAATCCCACCATTATGTCCAACTACGCAACTATAATGCACCAAAAAAATGTAGAGGGAAAAAGATAAAGCCAAAAAAAATTTGAACTGTAAGCTCCATTTGCAAGGTAAAATAATAAAGACTTCAGAAGAATCGGGAGTTCATTTTATTCATTTCATAGAGGCAAAGATTTTGGTAGAGAAAACATAAAATGTACCAACTATTCAGGAAAAGAAATTACCAATGTATTGAATGTCTTTAAAATTAAGAACTTTTCAAAGGTTCAAGAGAATTCAAAGCAAATCAGAAGAGAAATTTCTTGGCAATGTGTGTATCTCACAAAAGCTTTACATCTGGCACATGAACAAAGTTCTTTAAAAAAAATGAGTAAAGTGAATAATGACAAAATGATTTTAATAGGCACTTGACCAACAGCTAATAAACATGAACTTGTGCTCAACTTTATTAGTCATCGGGGAAGGTACATATTACACTCACAATGCAAAACCGCTATGTACACATTCAATGGCTGAAGTTGTCAATTCTATCAAGGATGTAGAAGAACTAGAACCCTCATAAGCTGCTAGGAGATATGGAAATCAATACAAGTATTAGAGATGCAGTAATTCCACATCCAGGTCTGACTTTATCAGAAATACGCTTATATGTTTACCACAATATGTATACAACAATGATCGCAAAAGCACAGTTTATAATGTTAGCCATCTGGCAGCATCCCAAACGGCCATTAATAGTAAAATGGAAAAATCATGGTGCACTTATATACGCAATGACCAAAATACCCCTGCCTACAGCAGTGTAGACGAAGCCCAAACCTAATGTTGTGTAAACGAAGCTTGACTCAAAAGAGTGAATGGTGCCTAAATCTATTCTGTACATGCCAGTGACTTGCAAGCTAGTGTTTGGTGCTAGTACTGGAATAGCACTTACCTGAGGGGAGCATACGTGAGCTGGGAGAGGGGCTTATTTCTCAATCTGGGATGCGGTTACGTTGGTTCCTTTTCTAAAGTTTCTCATTTTATACACTTAAGATTTCTGCACTTTTCTGTATCTATTATATATCAATAAAAGTTTAAAAGCTCTAAGGATTTTTAAAAAGCTGGAGGAAGCTAAAGGAAAAAATCTTAATTAAGAATCAACCGTCTGCATTGCCTAAGATGTGATCGGGTGTCCATTTAATAGATGGCATCGGTTCTGTGTCCTGTCCATTCAGTTATCGTGTGGTCTTTCTGAGCCTACCTTGGTGACCCTTGCACAGGTCACCTAATCTTCTTAAGAAGCTGTTTCTTTAAATATATATTTTACTTCTGTATTTAAAGCAACTGTGCTGAACAAAAGAGATGGATTAATTGATGCTTTAAAATCCTATAAAAATGCTAAATCCCAGCAAATGAAATCTGCATCTTAAACAATCAATTTTTGCAAGAGAATGTGTAAGCTCAGGAAGAAACAGGCTGGCAAATTCATCTGGTGTTCTGTATAAATACAATTTTAAAATACCTCCAGTTTTTTTCATGCTATACCATCTGCTGAACGGCTCTTGGAATGGAATTTTAATCTCTAATTGCAAATGCAGGGATTAAAAAGGTTACATTCAAAATGTGCTTGGAGACCAACTAACAATTCAAAAATGAAAAAAGTCCCTATCTGTGGATTTTGCTGGCATAGATGTTTTCTGGAAATGATAACATGGCACTAGGTCTTTCACAGTCAGAAGAGGGAAAGGAAAATAACCTGGTCTGATTGGGTCTGAACTCTTTGGACCTTGGTTAAACTCCAGCTGTTTTTGACCGTGGAGTCAGAGCAAGCATGGACAACTTCACTCTTTCAACTCCTTAGAAATCAGGGTGTGATTTTACCTGTCATCTAAATAATTAAAATAAAAGAATATGCTATACTTTTAGGTTGGGGGAGCTCCAGGTCTAGATTAAGATAAATACAGAAAAAAAAACACAATTAGAAAGGTAAATTTTTCATAAAAATCTCAGGAAAATCTACACATAAAGACCATTGTTCGCTCCTAAATGAGGTAGACATTTATGAAAAGGTTTTACTTCAGTTTGTAGTTTTAATATGGTTGCTATACGTATCAATGTCAGTTGTCTTCCTTTCTGAATTTTCTTTCTTACTGTTCCTTCAGGACTTTTGCTTCTGTGTACAGAGTATATCAAACACGCACACCACGCTTTTACCCTGCCCCGTGTCTTTGTAACCACTGTATATCTTATATATTAGGAAGCCAGGTCAATTTCTATGAGGACTTTGCAGCAGTGGAGGGTCATTATGGAACAGAGTTGTGTATACTTCTGATCTCTGTATCCTAGAGACTTGAACTTGACTTTGTTTCACTAGTTGTTTTACATCTGTACATTGGGTCTATACAACTCCATATTCAGCACCTTGACTTCTTGCTTTATGTTCCCCAAGGAAAGAAATATTTCAAGGGACTTAAAGCCTTCAAAACATTCAGCAAAAGGAATATTTAAACATTATAATGTTTAACCTTTATTATGTCAAAAAGATAATGGCTTATGATAATTACTATCCCCTTGTTATATATATCATTTTTAAAAATGGGCCATATATATTAATTGATTTATATATATATTTTATTTGTACATCTTTACATTTCTGTCTCTGTATATCTATAGTTATCTTTGTATATATAAATATTCACCCTATATTTAACTTGGTAGCCTAAGGAAATATCTTCAAATGCTTATCTTTTTCCCTTCAACTTTAAAATGACCTAGAAAACCTAGTGAAATTACTATGAGCTGTGCTAAGACAGCTCAGATGGGCAAACACTGCATCTCCCAGGAGCTGAGGTTGGAGTACCCACGGTGAACCAGCAGGGGTCTTGCCTCTGAACCCTGGCTTTTATGAGGACCAGCATCTGAAGCTGAGAGCAGCTTCTTGGTAAGGGAGGGAAATGAACCTCTAAAACCTGAATAGTGTAAATATTCCTTTAGCAAAGCGTCAGCGACTCAGAAGAGGGTTTTACAGTGGAGTACCAATGGTTGGACACAAAGTCCTCCATGAGTTGAGTTTTGGTTTCTTCAATTCAAAAGATTCGACTCCCCTGGGGGAATATTACCTCCCTTTCCAAATCTAAACAATAATTTAAAGTCAATGAAGAATTCCCCTGTGGTGCGAATTTTAGACTAGAGAAATAATGTGAACAAAGTTATGCACTTGATAGTGATATGATTTACTATAGTTTTACGAAACTTCCTTGAAAATGCATAAAGGCAAACCTCTCCTGAAATTCATAACCTCACCTCCTAAATCTTTCAACGTGAACCTCTCCTAAACCACATAACTTTTCCAAGATTTATTTTTGAAAGAGAAAAACCCATTAAAAATAGCATTCAATACTCTGAAATGAGCAGTCTAATAAGATGGTAGTGGAGAGAAGTCCTGTTAATTTTAATAACAATTCTTGTGATCTAAATAGCATCATTTCTACAAAACATTTTTTTGAGGTGCTAGATATCAAACCTAGGGTCTTGTGAATGCTAGGCAAGTACATTACTACTGAGCCACATTCCCAGTCCCAGTGATATGCCTAAATGACCACCTAAAGCATTTTCTGAGCCAGAGAGACTTGTGATCCTGAACTTTCATCTTTTCTGCCTCTGAATATTCTCGAAGGTCTGCCTTTGGTTCTCCTAGCACCTCCTCAGTAGAAACTTGTTGCAGACATGTTGTGAGATGTGTTGTGGGTTTTTTGTTCATGGAGCCACATTTTATCTTTACGTAACAAGAAACACCCAAGGAGACTACCATATTATTTTTGGCCCAGATGAAGAACTCCACAGTTCAATGTTGCTTTAAGTTAAAGAATATAATCGTTTCTTCCTGAAGTATCAATTTTGAGTGTCTTACTTTCTCAATCCATGAATATGGCAAATGAATTTGAGCACAAGCAGAGGCTGAATGGTGAATAGGAGGGGGGGAAAGAACCAAGAATAAAAACCAAAACCCAAATCCTGTATCTATCTCCCTTTTTCCATGGCAGCATTTCCTCGTAGGACTGCCATCTTCTGTTTTCTAAAACCAGGCTTCATGGAACCCTAAGTTTTCATGCCTAAATATATACAAATGCCCAACTACACATAGGTGGGCAAAGAGGACCAGAAAGTTTAAAAATGAATACACATGCATAGGCTAGCTATATCTATAACATGGGGGTAAAGTAGGCGAGACATGGGAACAGAGAGTGGCTGAATGGAGGAGACTCTGGACTAGGATCGGCCTTAACTTACTTCATTAATATCCATATATGTATGAATATGTAACAATGATTCCCTCCAATATGTAAGACTATGTTGAACGAATAAAAAAATGAATGATTCTCCCAAGTCTATGCCTTTTGTATAATGTGTTGCAACTAAGATTATTATTCTGTGACAATTTTATAACAATAGTCATTAATTTATCCCTAAATATCTAGCCTGTGCTATTACAATGTCTTTTGTGGATTATATTTATAGTTTATTAATTTACCACTATTCATTTTGAGAATGGCCAAGATAGTCAAATGAAATATTTGCAAGTGAAACTTTAAAAATAATCCTGTGGAACAATTATGGAGGATTGTGCTAGTGTTCACCAAGGATATTGCAAAACTTATTACCAAGTATTAAGGCCAAAAGCAAACAAAAGAAAAATAAAATTTCTATCCTTTCAATGCAAAACAAATACAAAGCTCTTAATGGTAGAAAGTTCCATTAAATTAATTCTTGGGGTTGAGTAATAAATGACTCCATCTTATTAGACTAGGATCAAATAAATGCACCCAGGATTTTGTTACCAATGTGACTTCTTATCTTGATCAAATCATTCTCATTGCAGATTTGACCTAAGGATCCTACGCCTGGGTTTGGCATCAGAATGAAACAAGCTGTCTAAGCCAGCTGTCATTATGGAGAGATGAGGTATGAAACAGAAGAAATAGCAGAAATATTCTTAGTTCTTATTAAATGCTTGAGAAGAAATTGACTGGGTTACATAATTCTACATTTTCCAACTGAAAATACTCTAAAAGTTGTGTGTTACTGTCCTTCATTAATTAGTTTAGTATAGCAACAGGCATTAGGATACTGAAGGAAAGGCTTCAGAATGATGGAGTGTGGGTGAGAGGAAGGGGAAAGAAAAGTAATGAAGGAAAAATATGAGTGGTGGAGTCAGGAGCAAAGGAATACTGAAAGTCCTATTGAAAGGCTGTGGCTCAAATTGAAGTTTGCTTCCAGAGGGATGGTGACAATAGTCATTTACATGGTTTTCCAATCAGTTACACCAGAGTTAATTGCCAGCTATCAAGTCACTTGCTGTCCTTTGTGTAGGAATGAAATTTGAGTCTTCTTCAAAGTCCAGTTACATTTGCTTCACAAGCCAAAGCTCCCCTGTCCAGGTATGTGCGCAGATAAAAGCTACCAACTCCCTGAAGGGTTAGCCTGCCCAGTGTCACTCACACGCATAGAATACACTTGGGTTGGGGAAAGCTGAGCAGAAACTTTATCATTTGGTCAAAGAATGGAGAAGAAAGAGCTCACAGTTTAAAGACACCTCCCCTAGATGGGATAAGAAAGATTGCTTTTATGAGGAAGAGGGCAAATGTCCTAGTTCAAGTTGGGAAAAAGAGTAGCAAGCCTAGAGTCTGTCTTTCTATCTCTCTCTCTCTCTCTCTCTCTCTCTCTCTCTCTCTCTCTCTCTCTCTTTCTCCCTCATTTGTTTTCCTTGCACATGGCCCTTCTTACACCCACCACCCCACCACCATCTTGAATTTTCCTGGCTCGGTCTGGTTTCTTGTTTGGTTGTCTACCTGGCCTTCTGCCCTGGTTCCTTTACAGCCAGCATGACTGGAGGAGAGGCTAGGTGTAGGGGAAACTGAGGAGCAGAGACAGTTACCAGGGACAGTTTGAGTCTTACACACACACAGGTGCACATACACATACATGCTCTCCTGGTGTTTTGGGATCTTCTTAAATTGAATTGATAAGGAGTGTTAATAATCAATATACCAATTCCTGAGCTTTTCATTATTGTTAGAGTATCTGTGATTTGCATTCCAAACAAGGGTCAGAATATCTTCTTTGTTGGAAAATTACTTCCAGGATGAAGAGAGTGTCTTCACCTTGCTGCCTAAGCATGGCATTTTGTTCTATTGTTTTCTCCCTCAGGAAAGAAACTTTGCCATATCAGCATGACTGTCCTATGTTTCCCAGCTGTCATTAGGAATCAGGAGAAATGTGCCTGCACTTAATTTTACTTTACCGCCATCATTATTGACAGACATCAACAAGACAAGGATGACTGTCCTAATCTTTACTTACACAAATACTTCTTGCTTTATTTCTCTACAACAAATTCACAATACAGAGAGGAATGCTGCTTTAGCACTTGAATAATTCTTCTGACAGATAAATTTGAGAGTTGTTATTTTATGAATAATGTCTGGAAGTGAAACCTCATTTGCAAATGAAGCATATAGTTGAAACATAGCTTAAGACTGGTGAAAGCATATTTTTTAGTAGTTGGGATAATGAGAATACTCACAGAAGGAATTGACTTCTTAGATGCATATGGAAAGCCATATTTTGAAGTCCCCCTAACTCTTTCATTCATCAAAATTTTATTGAATACCTCTCACAGTATCAGGCACTGAGCTAGATATGATGATGTGTTTACCCTCAAGTCACTCATGGATTTGATGTCTCTTTGATGTTTTCTTTCTTGTTCTGAAAATGTGTGAAATATATACGCAGCAAAGGAGAAAGAATACATGTGAAAAAGGAGAAGAAAACTCTAGTTTGCTATTTCTGTGTTCGTTGATTTAGCTACAACAAATGTGGCTGGGAATGAAATATAAAACTCCCACACCTGCTGGGTGCAGGGTTGATTGTCACCAGCCATGGTTTGCCCAAGAGTGGGGGTTTCTCTGACTATAGGATTTTCAGTGCTAAAACTGGGAAACTCTTATTCAAACTTTTCTGTGCAAAGGCAATTTTGAACCATTTGTTTTTTAAATTATTTTATTAGTGCATTATATTTGTACATAATGTGTGTTGTCACATATTCCTATGCAGTACAGCAATATAATTTGGTCAATATCCCCACCTCGCTGCACCCCTCTACCTCCCTCTTGCCATTCCCCGATCCCTTGCCTCTCTTTTGGGTCATATATTTATAAAAAAAAAAAAAAAACACCCAAGTGCAGTTTCATAATTCTTATATCTATGAAGAACATTTTTATATACATGATTATCGTATATACAGTGACATACTTATGAGTGCTTGGAATGTACCTTGTTTATCTCAGTTCCAACCTTTCTCCTTTGTTTTTTAATGTGCAATTTTTATTCTTTTTTTGGTGCATTATAGTTTTATATATTGAAGAGTCTTGTTACACTTTTGTATATGAACATATTATATGGATGTCCTATTTTTAAAGGGAATGTATGATAAACTCATGTGTGGTCACTTCCTTTGGTGGAATATCTATAAGACAGAGGGTGGGTGTTTATATAGTGTAACATTTCAGTAGTATAGCTAAGTATGAGTCAACTGATCAGCAGTGTGTTGTTATGGGCGATCCTTTTGAGGAATATGATTGTTGTAGGGCAAGAAACAAGGCATAGAAGAGAAAAGAAATTTCTAAGGCTGACCCTCTATCCTAGGGTTTTAAAAAATTGTTCCTTAGTGTAATCATCTATAAAAGTAGATCCCTGAGGCTGCTTCCAAATTAATGAATAAGATTTGTGGGGAGTAAAGTCTGAGCACCATCCATGTTCATAAAAAATACAAAACTTGAGAGGTATCTACTTCATCATTCTTGTTTTGTTTTGTTTAAATAAATTACATAGTTCAACTCAAGGTCTATGATTTTCATCCTCTTTACTCTTAGGGTACTTAAAAAATACTAGATTCTATCCAGAGGTAAGCTTGAGGGATTAAAAGATGAAAAACATGAAGTTCTAACTCTAGATCTTTTCATCACTTCTTTTTGTCTTGTTCTTAATTTAAATATCCTCAGGAATCGTTTTCTTTATTGTTGTTTATGATGATGTTTTGCGTTAAATGAGAATTGGTTTACTGCCCCAATAGCTCTTTCATGCATATTAATGAAACAAAGCACTCTATATTCCAGTAAATGTGAGTTATTTTAGTTGTCACTGTTTTTCTTATTTTTGGCCCTGACTTAAAGTTCTGTTTTGCTAATTATCTATTCTTCAAAAAAAAAAAATCTTTCACAGGAACATCCAAAATTGTCTAATAATATTCAGGTGTAGAAAAAAAATTGATAGTTGGACCAAGATTTGACAATTCAACTATAAATTTGAGACAGATTGAAAACCATTGTCAGTTGTTAATAGGGAAATATCAGCAAATATCCGCCCACTACAAATGAATGGAACAGTTAAAATGTTTTAGGCCACAAAACAGGTGTGCAAGGAAGCATTATTTATCTTTCCATAACTGAGCATAGTTTATATTTTAAATGCCTGCTTGCTGAAAACATAATCTTACATTTGGCAGCAAACACATATTTTAATGGTCTCAAAATATCATGCCACTGAACTTATTTTCTTATATATATGATATATTTGGCTCTGTTCTGTTCTGTTCTGCATACTTGCAACTTAGGTCTTTTTTGAAATCCTCTACTTGACATCCTAATGCTGATGGCTGATCAGTTTATCATAGTGTGGTCCCCAGCCAGCAACATCACCTGGCATATTGTTAAAAATATGGGTTCTCAGTACTCATCCTTAATCTATTGAATCATGAACTTGGAGCTCAACTTTCAGTGTTTCTAGCTTAAGCATTTTGTGCTGTGGTAACAGGAGGGTCTCAGATGCAGCATGGAAATAATAAAAAAGAAAAGACAAAGACCATGTTGCCACTCTCACAGGAAAAGTATAATAATTCTCCCCTTGTCCTGAACGCTGTGAATGTTTTCTGAATTTCATAATTATAATAGGCACAGTGGCCCATCTAAGAGAAATCACACCTGCGGTAACTTAACGTTGAATGACAAATATAAGAAACTTTTAACTTTTCCTAAAAGCATTACAATTTACAAATTTTCCCATTGGGAGTTTTTGGGGTTCAGATTAGCTTGGGGAACAAGAGAAGATAAATTGTTGTTTTAAAATATGCTAGTGAAGTGTTCTTTGAGAGAGTGATAAGGGACGATACTATCAGCATGCAGCGAACAAACCTAGATAAATGATTTGCTGTTTCCATAAAAGGTGAGGTAGAGGGAATACGGGCTTGTGGGAGAATGACCTTGAATTCTATCTCTTATTTTCAAAGGGATTTCTGTTTTCCATTCCATTCCACTACTGTGAGCTGCACCTCAGTGAACTCTTGAAAAAGAATATCAATAATGATGCTTCGCTTTGCATCTGTAAGCCACACAGAAGCAACTTTTCTGTTATCTCTCACCTTCCAACTCTTCTAACTAAGCTTGTCATCAGCAACAAAACTAAAGAAGCTGATACAAATCAAAGAAGCAATTAAATGGAAAAGTTTCTTTACCCTCTTCTCTTGGCAGGATAAGATATTTTAGACTTGGTGAAAATAATCCCTTGGGTGCTGAGGTAAAAGGTGAGATACTTCCTTGAATTCCTCTCTCCAAATCCTTAACTGATACTCAGAGATACATGGAATTTTCTGAAAGCACAGTGAGAGTAAAATGATAATTTATTTTTATGTGCTGGAAATAGAGGGATAGATGGCAAATTATCACAGGGATGCATAATATATGCTAAGAAATATCACAAATATAAAGATAAAACAATCATAAAATACAAATTTATTGCTCTGCTTGACACTCCTCTATCAATATGAGTAATGGTATCTGCACAATACGTGTGTGTGTGCGTGTGTGTGTGTAAACCTTTATTTCACACAATGTCAAATGAATGAAGAATTCACCACAAAAGTTTCGGTTAGGAATATTTTCTCTAGGGGCTGGAGTGGTGGCTCAGCAGTTACGGTGCTTTCCCAACATGCGCAAATACATGGGTTCAAACCCCAGCACCCACGTACACAACTAAGTGTCAAAGCAACGAAAGCCATGTGAAAAACTAAATAAAAATTGATTCTCTCTCTCTCTCTCTCTCTCTCTCTCATACACACACACCACACACACACACACTGTCCCTCTCTCTTTGACAAAGAATATTTGCTTTAAACAAACATGTGAAGTTGAAATGATATCCCATTTGTAGCCAATCAGTCTCAGTCTCAAAGAAGTTCAAGTTGACAAACATCTATAGTCAGCAGTTGGTGGCTGTCAAGATTCAAACGCAGATCTGCCAACTGCAAAGGTCCTGCTCTTCCCCCTTCACTATACGACACTGGGATTTTTATTTCTAGAATACCACCCCTAGAGCTGAAGCCATCTTTTCCTATGCTTTCTCCCTTTTGTTTTGCTAAGCTAATATTTTGATAAGGAGAGTTATCCAGTGAATCATTCTGAGATCTTGAGAGGAGATTGGAGGATTCTCTTAAACATTAAATCACATTGGAAATTGCACCTAACATTTATTAGGAACCGATAAATGTTGGTAAAGTGCACAGAGTTCATTGACTTATAGAGGATGTGTCTTAGTTCATTTGGGTTGCTATAAGAAAAATACCATATGGGGCTGGAGTGGTGGCTCAGCGGTTTTGGTGCTTGCCTGGCAAGCACGAGGACCCGGGTTCAAACCCCAGCACCACGTACACAACTACACAGCAAAGGCCATGTGAAAAACTAAATAAAGTTGTTTCTCTCTTTCTCTCTCTCTCTGTCCCTCTCTCTTTAAAAAAAATAGAAAGAAAGAAAAATACCACAGACTAGGAAGCTTATAAAGAAAATAAATGTATTTCTCTTAGTTCCAGAGGCTGCATAGTCCAAGATTGGGCGCCAATTAATTCAGTATCTTGTGGGGACCTGCTCGAGCTTCTCATTCTAACCTCACATGGAGGAACGATGAGGGGTCTTTCTGAAATCCCTTTTATAAGGGCATTAATCTCTTTCATGAGGGCCATACCCACATGGTCTAAGCACTTTATGGAGGTTGCATCTCCTGCCATTACTGTGGGGTTGCAGAGTTCGGCATCTACATTTTGGTGACATAAACATTCAGACTATAGCCGGATGCCTGCAATTTTCACTTTTTTTCTTTTAGGATGCCATATAAAAGGAAACAATATTTAAAGATATCTCTGCATATGACTATCTTTTCTTCATATGGTCCCAGGGCATGAGAATTAAAGCACTTTTACTGAGTTCCATATATCTTGTTAATTCAAACCTGCACTTCTGTGAGAGTCAGGCCTCTGGAGGCTTTGGGATTCAGCCTGCCAGGATTTCAATATGCCTGGAAAGTGAATGTTGAATATTTATTTAACACTAATGACCCCTACTCAGGACTTCCTTTGTCAGCTGTGGTTTCTTCAGTTTTATTTTTATTATAAACCATAATTTCTGCAATGTGTAACCATGCAAGTGACATCAAATATTAGAAGCCTGTTTAATTGGATTACTGTTTCTTATTCTACCTTTCAGATTTATTGATTTTGGGGATACATCTTTAATCTTTGCCTGCACATATCATCTATTATACACTAGTTACTTTTTAGGGATCACATATATAACATGAAATTTACTTTTGATTTCTGTAACCCTGAACTTTATTTAATACAAACAATTATATCAAGATAGAGCAATTTCATGTTTTTTATGTTCAAAATAACAATAGTGGAAATGAAATTTATGAGAATTAAAATTTATAAATTATTATTAACTGTTATAAATTCCCAAGTTCACACCCAGGGGGATAATGGAGAAAGCAGTGTGTGTATGCAAGATACCAATAAATCAGAATTCATTGTTTCTCTCTCAGGTTCCCCCCATAGTTATAATCTTCAGCTCATGGTATTAAAGTCTCCTCTGCAGTTATTGAATTCATTGTGATATCATGAATAGTACATTGTGACTACAGTTGGGGAATAATCTGAAGTAAATGAGGTACTGAATAAAAACTAAAATTCTGATATAACAATTCTATAAATAAAATCTGAGAAAAAGAGAATATATTAAATGACCAAAGCCAAACTAAATTTACTTCTGAGTTGTTTACCCAAGACCATGTGATGTGGGTAGCCACAGAGTAGCTCCTTCCTTCCAGAGCAGATAAGAGGTTGTGTGTTACTTATTCCCATTCCTATTCTCCTCCAGGCTCTTTACCATCCCCAGCTCAAGCCCCCAAGGGGCTTGAGTTTATTCCTTAGCTCCTCAACATGCTGCATTCCTTGGGGAATGGTGATTGGATCAGGGTGGACCCATAGTCTTTTCAGAACTATTCAGAAGCAGTGATTCAGTGAAACATTTCTGGAAATCTGGGAAGTTTTTCATTGGTTCCCTGTGGACTTACACCTAAGAAAAGAAGATGTGGGCTGGAGTGGTGGCCTAATAGTGTCACACTTGCCTGGCATGGATGAGAACCCAGGTTCAAACCCCAGCACCACATATACAACTAAGTGTTGGAGCAACAAAGACCAGATGGAAAACTAAATAAAAATTGATTTTCTCTTTCTCTCTCTCTCTCTCATTCTCCATCCCCTCCCCTAAAAAAAAAAAAAGAAAGTGAATAAAAAAGAAGATGTGGATTTGACAAGGTTATAGAAAAACACACATAGGAAAAGAATTATCTAGAAACAAAGCACAGAGAATAGAGTACAACCGGTTGGAAGAGTGTAATGTTAAACCATGTCTCGTGAAAGCTCTGTAGTTCTGATTCCCCATTCACAACAGCAAATAAATACCTTTTTGGCACAAGATCTTTGAATTCACTATTTCTGTCAATTGTAGTTAAGATCCAGTATGCTCTGCTGGTATGAACAGGACCCATAAAGAATTGGCAACTCTTTAAGTTTTTCACTGTAGGGCTGGAGTGGTGGCTCAGCGGTTATTGCCTGGCATACGCAAGTACACGGGTTCAAACCTCAGCACCCACGTACACAACAAAGTGTCAGAGCAATGAAAGCCATGTGAAAAACTCAATAAAAATCGATTCATTCTCTCTCTCTCTCTCTCTGTCTCTCACTGTCCTCTCTTTAAAGAAAAAGTTTTTCACTGTAGGGAAGAGACTAGATTTGCCTCTGAGATGGGTGATAACTGGACAGCATACCAGCAAATGAGGATATGTATACTCCTTTATCCAATTGTCTGTATAAATTTTGCGTTACTTGGTTGTGCTGGTGTTGTATGTTAAAAGCCCTCTTTAAATGTTAGAAATTATAGTAAAAATGTATTATGAGGGGGAAAAAGCCAACTCCAGCAACAAGACATTGAGTGTAAGCATATTCCTGAATTTGTTCAGGAACTATGAGCCAGGAGAGAGCATTTCATCACGAAGGTTACTGAACTTGTTTTGGGTCTATTTTAAGCCTGAGGCTAGATATTAGAAATAAGGAAAATGATGAACTTGGAAAACGTTGAGACTTCCGAGTTTCTCATCCAGCACTTAAGGAGCTTTGAAAGTTGCTACCTAGTCCTAATAGTAATTAAAAAGCTAAACAAATGAGGTCATTGTGTAGCTAAAAGGCTATGACATATATGTACAAAATAAATATGTTAAGGATCCTGACATCATATATCATTAGGGGAATACAAGGTAAAACAATGAGGTTTCACTATACATCCATTAGAATGGCCCAATCCACACTAATGAAGACACTAAATGCAGGTGAGGATGTCCTGAACAGGAACCCTCACTCATCACTGGGGGAGTGCTAATGTACAGTAACTTCCTAAGACAGTTTGGCAGTTCTGTACAAAGCTAGTCATACACGTACCATATATTCCAACAATCACACTCTTTGGTATTTACTCAAAGGAGTTGAAAATGGATATCCACCAAAAAAATCAGCAGATGATTATAGCAATTTTATTCATAATTGCCTAAATGTAAAAACAGTAAAGATGTTCCTTAGTAAATGAATAGATAAAAGATCAAGACGAAACACACAATGGAATCTTATTAACTGATAAAAGAGAAGAAATGGAATACAAAGCCACGAAAATACATGGAAAAGCATAATCGATGTTGCTAGAGTTCAAGAAATCCGAAAACTGTAAAGGATCAGTGGTTGCCACAGGTTGGGGGTGAGAAGGAATGAATAACTGAACATGGAAGGTATTTAGAACAGTGGAACTATTTCATATGGTGTTATGATGAAAAATACACAAAATTATCCATTCGTTAAACCCCAAAGTGGATTGTGATGTAAACAATGAACTTTAGTTGATAACAGCGTATAAATACTGGTTCAAAAAATGTATCAAGTGTACCATAGAATTTACAAATATTAACAGGGAAACTAGATAGGAAAAGTAGAGGAAAAAAGATTTTTATCAGAATTGTACAATTTTTACTCATTTCTTTCCATAAACCTGAAGGCACTCTAGGGGTTGGAGCCATGGCTCAGGGTATGACACTTGCCTCCCATGTGTGAGGATCCAGGTTCAAATCTCAGCACCACATACACAACTAAGTGTTGGAGCAATGAAAACCAGAGGAAAAACTAAGTAAAATTCTCTCTCTTTCCCACAATTCCTCTCTCTCTTTAAAAAATAATATCTTTTAATTTTGAATAAATGGTGGAAAAGCACATTTACATTCAAAGATCTGTATAGCACCTTAACAAAGTGATCTAACAAATCAATAATGAAGCAGACAGACATTATATGCTGGTGACAGAACGTAATGATCAATATACCTATATGTGATATTCTTTTTTTTTTTTAAAGAGAGGGACAGTGAGAGAGAGAGAATCAATTTTGTTTAGTTTTTCATGTGGCCTTCATTGCTCTGAAGCTTTGTTGTGTACATGGTGCTGGGGTCCAAACTCACATACTTGTGCAAGCCAGGAAAGTGCCAGAAGGACTGAGCCACTGCTCCAGCCACCATATGTGACATTCTTGCCCAAAATGTTTAGTCTGGATCTATTCATAATGCAAACAAGCTCATCAATCTGGAATCACACCAGAAAACTGGTTTCACCTATTCAAAAATATCTGATTTACAAAAAGAAAAAAAGAGAACAGTTCTGTTTCAAAGGAGACTAAACTGTCATCTAAATCTAATTCATGGTCCCTTGGTTTCTTTCTTGGAAATCTAATTCATGGTCCCTTGGTTTCTTTCTTGGTTTAAAATTTTTCTATAAAGGGAATTTTGTGGTCACTTAAGGAAAAAAAACATGGATTATTTATTAGTTCAGATATTGTGTCACAGTTACAAATTGTGGGGAAGATTATGGTATTACCATTATATAGGAGATATTTGCCCCAGTACTCAGGGATAAAGTGTAATAATATCTGCAGTTTTCTACAGTTTAAAAAAATGTGTGATCGATGATACAGAAATAAGAATTAGTATATTTTCCCTTCTAATATGAAAAAGGCTAACAAAGATAATACCCAGATACCATGGGACCATGTAAAGATAAATTCATATACTACTCGTTGAAATAGAAAAAGTACTATTTTCTGGGATGCAGTTCTATACATTTAAAAGAAGTGAACTATATATGTATACTTGGACACAGCAATACCACTGTCAATAATTTGTGCTATTGAAATGGTTGAAGACCATACAAAGACATAGTAAGAATATTCTCAATTTCCACTGATATTGGCTTGACATTAATTAAGTTTTTGAGGTCTGCGTTGGTCTGGCTGATCAGAGCGCTGTGTCTTTTCATCTTCGGTGATTGGTTCAAGATTAGGCCATGTCCTAACCAAAGTAATGCTGCAACTTTTGCTAAAGTTGGAGAAAAACAATTACTTTTCTACTGTACTTGAACATGAGAGATTATAACATAAGACTTTCGGGAATACCCCTCAGAAACCTTTTGGAAAAAGAATTTAGGCCACAGGAGAACAGATTTAAAATATGGAGACTCACTTAAAGACCTGGTTCCATCCACAACTGAAATTCTGGGCTCTTTCCTTAACTAAGTTATGAAGGTTGCTGCTGTGGTTTAAATGTGTTTGGCCCAACTCAATTCATGTGTTGGGATCGGCGATGTAACAGTGTTGGGAGTTGGGGCCCAATGGGGAGTGTTGGTTCTAGGGTACACTTTTCATGAATAGATTAATGTGCTATAAAATGCTGAGCCAGCTTTTCCTCTTCTGCCACATTTTGATGTAGCGTTCCTCCCCTCTAAAGAACACTGCGTTCAGGGCACCATCTTAGAAACAGGGACAAGGCTCTAACCTGCAGGTGTCTTGTGTTTGGCTTCCCAGCCTCCAACACTGTGAGAGAATAAACTTCTGTTTTTCATAAATTACCCAGTCTGTGGTTTTCTTTTTTTTTTTTTTTTGGGGGGGGCAGGTGTGGTTGGTGGCAGGGACTGAACCGCAGGGACACCTAACCACTGAACAACATCCCAAGCATATTTTATTATTATTATTATTTATTTTGAGACAGGGTCTTACAAAGTTGCTGAGGGTCTTGCTAAGTTGCTGAGGCTGGATTTGAACTTGGGATCCTCCTGCCTCAGCCTCCCCAGTTGCTGGGATTGTAGGTGTGTTCCACGATGCCTGGCAGTCTGGTATTCTATTAGCATAAAATAGATGAGGATGGTGAGTTGTTTTAGTGTTGCTTTTTTTTTTTATTTCTTTTTACTGAATCCAATTCATGTTGCAGTTACACCAAATAATGATAACCAAAAACAAACCAAAAAAAGTTCTTAGGCATGAGAATTAGAAATGGGCAAAGAACTTGAAAACATTCCTTATTTTGGTATAGAATCATTATTTACATTTGTAGTCAGAAATGAAAATGGCTATGAAATATACATGTTTAATTGGTATCATCATATCATACTTCTTTTCTGTGTTATTTGAATCTGTTCTCTGCCACAGCTTTTTCTTCTGTTTAACTGGATGCATCATAAGAAAGGAGTCTGTAGCATTCACAGGGTGCTCTTTTTGTTTGCTTGGAAGATATTGCCCAGCTTGTGTATATCACAGCGATTCCCTCTTCTGTTCCCTTCTGAGTCACCTTCAGATGTGTAGGGCAGCAATCTGAAGTGTAATTCACATTGTAAATGGAGTAAGCATGGCTACGGTGAAAGCAAGAGGAAAATAAGATTTTGTGTGTGTGTGGAGATAGAAGTGTTGGGGCCTTTCAAAATGGTTTATTCAACAGTTTCAAATGTTTTAAGGAGGCTGGTGCCTTGGGTTTCTAATACATAAAGTATAAGCTGATACCTTCTATCTGTGGGTCCCTGTTTCACTCAGTCTTTCATCATTCTGTAAAACTCTAACATCAAATAAATATCACAGGGTTTGAAATTAATGATTTTTTAATCTAGGGTTCTTGAAAATGGAGCTTCAGGCATTCCACAGAATTTCACTTTTCTTATTTAACTTCAAAAGGTAGGTTTAGGGGCTGGAGCGGTGGCTTGGTGGTTACGGTGCTTGCTGGGCATGCGCGAGTACACGGGTTCAAACCCCAGCACCCACATACACAACTAAGTGTCAGAGCAATATGAAAGCAATATGGAAAACTAAATAAAAAATTGATATTCTCCCTCCCTCTCTCTCTCTCTCTCCTCTCTCTCTTTCTCACTGTCCTTCTTTCTTTTAAAAAAATGTATTTTTAACTTTGTAGTGAGTACTGGTAATACTTCCTCACCCCCACCCTGTAAAAAGCACCCCGGTGCCCGTGAATGAAGCATGTGACTTTATTTGGGAAAAAGGTCTTTGCAGACATACTTAGGGTAAGGTTCTTTAGATTAGATCATCCTGGATTACATGGCTGAATCCTAAGTCCCATGACAAACTTCATTGTAAGGGACAGAAAGGAAGGGGAGGCCATATGAATGGAGGCTGTCAGAGTAGTAAAGCCACATGGAGGTCATGGGCCCCAGAAAAGGAGCCTGACCAGGGATAATTCTCCCCTGAGCACTAGGGAGGGAGCATTATCCTGCCTATACCTTGATTTTAGAATTTGGGCCTTGGGAGCTGTGAGAGAGTAAGTTTCTATTGTTTTTCAAAAATCACCAAGTTTGTAACAGTCTATTTCAGGAGCCACAGAAGATAACAGAAATCTTTCTTAAAACTGCAATTAGACTGTAGATGTACTTACATATATAATCTAAGATATTGGAATACACTGGGGACCACTAGTATATTTTTCCTTTTGGGGATCCCATTTTTGTGCAAAACTTAAGATAATTGGATACAGTTGATCTTGCTTTTAGTGTTTAATAGAATGCTATCCTAAAATTTCAAGGAAAGGTGTTAAAATATTGCTCCTGGGGTGCTAATCATCTCAGTGAATCTGATTGTTTAGCTAGGGTCTTTCAAATGCAAATTAAACCAACTTAGAGAAAGATAAAATTTGTTTGTGATTTGAAACTTTTAGAAGTGTGCTCAGCTCAGGAACTATTAAACACATGTTTAGAATCAAATTCCAATTTCTTTCTTAATACTAAATTGTCCTACCATGTCTGCGTTTATATTCATTGTTTTTGTGTCTTTCTGTTCCTCATTTGAAACACACCACCCCAACTTCAACAAATTTCTTGAAGTTACTAGAACAGATGAAGTCAATTAAGTGTTATAGGTATGTCTATGTGGTTGGACACATATGATTTTATATATATATATATATATATATAGTAAGAAACTAGCTGGTACTTTCAACCAGATGCCTTAGAATCTTTGCTAGACTTGTAAGTTTTTCAGATACTGCACTAATGTGCAACACAGGTCACCCTTCGTCCTGTTTTAGTAGAATTTTTTTCAGTGCCTGCCAAATTGCTTTGGGAGCTTCCCCCCTGCCCACCAAACTTCTGCATGCTGCCCAGTTACAAAGGTCATGCTATGTGTTCTAAGTTTTTGTTGCAACCTTACTCATTCTCGCTGGGAACCTAGCGTAGACTTTTTTACATGGAATTGGGGTTTCCAGGGTCAAAGTGACAAGATATCTTAAGATATAAGCTTAGAAACCTCAGAATGCCACTTCTGTTGGACAAGATATTTACAAACTCAGCCAAGAAAGAAGGGGCGGGGATGTCAACTTTTCGATGGGGTGAGCAGCACTCTTGTAGAGTAGCAGAGTACCAGGTGGAATTCTTGGCACCTGCCTTTATGAACCAACATGATTTTTAGGTTTTTTTCTTATTTTTGTACCCGGATTGAACCCAGGGCACTTAAACACTGAGCCACATCCCCATCCCTTTTAATATTTTATTTTGAGACAGGGTCTCAATAAGTTGCTTAGAGCCTCACTAAGTTGCTGAGGCTGGCTGTGAACTTGCTATGCTCCTGCCTCAGCCTCCCAAGTCTCTGGGATTACAGGCATGCGCCACTGTGCCTGGCTAATTTTTAGATTTTGAAAGCCACATACAGTCTCTATTATACATTTTCTCATCTTTCTCTTTTTAAAACAGCGCTTTAAAAATGCAAAACCTGGATTTGGTTTCTGGACATAGTTTGTTGCCCTCTGTTTCTAAAAATGCAGTGTACCCACCTCAACTGTCTTTCTTATTATACTTTGCTTCATTCATTTCAGTATTTATATCACTCAAATTATTTTTCAAAAATGTGTTACTCTTATCTCTATCACCAATGACCTAGACTATAGTAAATGCTCAATAAATATTTGTTGAAAATCAATTAAGAAATTCATGAATGGGTCGGAATTTCTCTTTGCTTTATCCTGTGGAGTTATCTCCATTCTCAGGCCCTGTTGAATGTTGGCTGGCTTCTACTAGCTCCAGGCCAAAACTTCCCATTGCAAATCCATTGCCTCTCTCAATAATTACAGAAAATTTTTAAGTGTGACACAGTCATGAATCTTACTATGTCAGATACTGTTTTGTTTTTCTTAAAGAGAGAAGGAGAGAGAGAGAGAGAGAGAAAGAATCAATTTTTATTGAGTTTTTCACATTGCTTTCGTTGCTCTGACACTTAGTTGTGTACGTGTGCTGTGGTTTGAACCTGTGTACTAGTGCATGGCGGGCAAATACTGTAACCGCCAAGTCACTGCACCAGCCCCAGATACTCTGTTTTGAAGTAGTTGATAAAACGAAAAACAAAAACGAGATTTTGATTGGCCAGACCTGAGCAGTCCTGATTCCGGGATGGAATCACAAATATGCAGGAATTGGAAGTTCGGAACATGCTTTCGGAGGAAAATAGCCTCACTGGAAGAAGGAATAATACATGGCTTTCTAACCAAAACTTTTTGGAATCATAGGCTTTTTATCCAGCAAGTTCCAACTGAATTGTAGGATGTGACAAAAATCTTTACATAGGTCTTCTAATTTTTAATTGCTGACACCATGAAAATAGCTTTATTCGTTTAACTCGCTGACTTGTTAAAAATCAGTGAATTTACATTTCTTTTTTTTTATTAAGGAGTTGAATTGTTGTACAAACATAAATGCATATTAAGTTATGATAGGATATACATTTGATCCTAATCCAGAGTCACCCCCACATCACCCATGCCCCAGGGTCTTGATTCTTCTATATTTCCTCTCATAAGTTTTAAATACACACACACACACACACACATGCTATATATATATATATATGACTGTATATATGACTGTGAATTTTCCAGAATTAAATGATTGCTTAAGTATTACTTACCTTTTGGGGGAGAGGGTATAAAGTGCATGTTACATTGTTGTCTCCCTAGATCCCTTCCTATTTTCCCTCCCTCTCCTCTGCCTTTCTCTTCCCTCCCCTAAATATCTATAATTCCCTAGATGAAGTTCTCCTACACCTTTGTTGTGTCGAGTACAAGAGCTGACTACCTTTCACCCGTGCCTGATTTTTGCTCTAGTCTCCACAAATGAGGGAAAACATTTGACCCTTGAGACGCTGGGTTTGGCTAATTTCGCTTAGCATGATTTCTTCCATTATTTCTTAAAAACATGTACTGATAAATCAATTCCATTTCTTATTTCTGAGGCTTCTTGGTGGAGTTTGGAGGGAAAATGGTGTCAGTATGAATAGAATAAAAACAAAAGGCAGTGACTTAGCGTTGGTAAGTACCATGTGCTCTGCTTGTTTTGTTGTAAGTGCCTGCGTCTGATTACTTACCGTTACTGAAGGATGTCACCTCATAGAGAGAGTATCTTTCTTACGTCAAGAGCTTTCAGTTGGATATCTGTTTTTTCAAAGAAGTCTGAAATCCATGACTATTGTACATGCTCTTTAAAATTGGTTTCTTTTTTCTGACTAGTGTCTTGAAGAGAACTTAGAAATATTCAGTTTTTTTCCCAACAGCCTATTGAAAATCAATGCTTTTAAAAGCGCTACATGCTTGAGTGTATGTATCCCACTCTTTCCCTTACATCTGAGGCAAAAATAGGTTTAGAAAACATGAGAATCATATTCCTTCCTACAGTATCTCTTACATTTATATGGTTTCAGTTGTGACCCATTTTCAGCCTAATTTTTTTAGGACAGATAAATATGGGATAGATTTCCATATTCTAACTTTTAATCACTTGGCCAAGTTTGCCTATATTCTTGAGTCTGTTGGCACTTTCTGTGTTTTGAGTAAGAAACTTTCTCATTTAATATTGCATATTACTTATGCAGTTTTCCCAAGATTATATTACTAACAACAGAAGAGCAAAGATGTGGTTCCCAGTATCATTCAGAAAACATTGATTTAGAGTTTTTGCAAGGGCTTTTGTAGGTTTCTCTAACAACCGCTTGGGCAGGGTAGGCAGGGTTGACTAGATGGTACTATTAGCCAACAACCAAGGCTGATGAAATGACTGTGTTGGAACGCCTCTTTTCATCCAATTTAGAATCAAAGCTATATTTTTGAGAAATTGCATAAGTATCAGGTGTTCCCTGTTGTTTCCAAGACAGTCTCAAATATCGTTATATGCTCAAGCTCCCTCTATAATTTTGTATACAACTAAACAAGAGAATTTGTTCTATTTTTTTGTAAACATGAACATTGATAAAAATATAAACAGCAATTTTTCTCCTGTGCTTCCCTTCTTTTACCCACCTTCTTAAAGGAAGCATGTGTGAAATTGGGATTATAGACAATCCCTCAGAAAACTCATCTCCCCAGTCATAATTACAGCCCAGCAGGGGTGCATTTCATAGTGACATGCAGGACTGAGATGGCCAAATGGTTTTACTCTGAAACAGCACGATGTAGGAACATCTCACAGTGACCTTAGTTTTATAGTAACTTATTTTTTCCTTGTTTTCCTCTCTCTCTCTCTCTCTCTCTCTCAATTTACAAGAAATTCTACATCTCCCCAGCAGTCACCACAATTATGTAAAGACCCAAGAAAGATGCACATTGTTTTACTTAGCCTAGAGTAGAAGTGAATTAATGTTTAGTATTGATTATTCTAACTTCTCATGCTTCCGTGAAAGATGTTGGATGGTTCCTTCTGGTAGACCCACTTTCCTGTCAAGGCTGGGTACAGCTTGGTGTTTTTGTTTGAGCCGTGTGATCTAATCCATTCTGTCTTCTTATATTGAAATTAACAAGGCATATACCCTGAGGCATAGGCTATATCTACCACAGTGAGCACAAACGAACTTGAACATGAGGTCAATCAAGTGCACCAAATACATCACACAGTTATTCCAAGTCTCATGCTGTGTCTATAATTGCCCCTTGTTCTGTCATTAGAGCTCCCTTACAAGTCATTATTTTGAGTCAGCAGAGCTACAGGGAGTATTCTTCATGATGGTTAGTATAAACTTGAATTGATAATATAAATATCTCCCTGCACAAAATACAAGGAGCAGGTATTTAGATTAGATCTAATAAAGTGTGCAGCTGTTCGGTCTCTTTATGAATCCCAGCTAAAACAATAATCACAACTTTCAATATGGGTTCTCCTTCAGCAACTCTGAAAGAGAAACTGTATTTTTCTAAATGAATGGACGTATGCCCTATTAGGATTCGTTTCTCTGTTTTTATTTGGCTAAGACCAACATTATTCAGATTTCATGGGAATTATGTCTTGGTCAGCATTGTCGAAAAATTATTCCTTTGTAAAGTAGAAGCATCATTTATTCATTTGTTTGGTGGAGGGGAGAGGTGTGAGTTTAATGTTGAAATTATATACTAGGTTTGTAGCCTCAAGCACATTTTCAGAACTATTACTCATACCTGAAAAGGTAGAATTCAAATTTCCTGCTGAAACAGTGGTAGCTGTCAAAGCCCAGAGATTTGGAGAGAAGAATCCAGCATTTTCTTCATGGGGATCCAGTTTCTGTTCAAAGACAAATGGACACAAGAATGGAGAAGAAGGACCTAGTGAGTTGGAAATAGCCACACACCAAAAGTGCTTTTAAAAAACTGGCAAAATTAGACAAGTTGACATCCTTGAGACCGAATTACTTGGCTTTGGGAAAGGTACATTATCTCTGTGAATGTCTTTTTCTAATTATAATATAAAGGAATTAGGTTGGGATGGAGACTACCAAATAGTAGCCATGATCTAGATCAGAACCACAGAAATTAATATGTTTCAAATATGCTGTGATTTTTAACACATTAAATCCCAAATTTTTCAATTATGAAACTTTCAGTGAAGTTGACCCAATTGCATTAAAATAGGTTGGAAATCATAATCTAGAGTTTGCGAATCCTTTACATATATTTCTTTATATTTTTATATATAAGAAAATGTCTATTTTCATGTTTTAAAAAATATTAAGAGAGAGGGTGAGAAAAAGAGAAAAAATAATTTTATTTATTTTTCCATCTGACCTTTTTTTCTCCAATACTTCATTGTGTATGTGGTGCTGGGTTCGAACCCGGGGGCTTGCACATTCCAGACAAGTGCTGCTAACTGCTGAGCCACCACTCCAGCCCCTGTATTTCCAAATGATCTAATCTTTCACCTATTTTTCCAAAAGAGTAGACTTCTAAAAACATCATAATTATTTTAAAGTTACCATAAGTGCTGTATTTGTTACTCAATTTAAGTTTTTATAGGTGGGATGATGTGACAAAAATGGATTTAAAGATATGAATTACCTATTTACTTTTTTTTTAAAGAGAGAGGGACAGTGAGAGAGAGAGAAAGACAAAATCAATTTTTTATTTAGTTTTTCATGGATTTTCGTTGCTCGGACACTTCGTTCTGTATGTGGTGCTAGGGTTTGAACCCGCATACTCGTGCATGCAAGGCACGCACCATAACCACTGAGCCAAAGAACCTGGATTTCTGTATAAGGTATCAATTACTATGATAATATAATTGTTGTATTGCTTAACATAAACCCACAAAGCTTCAGTGTTGTGTAAAATTATGTTCATTGCTTATGCGTCTGGTGAGCTCCCTGGTCTCCCTGACCTTGGTGGAGGCACGCATCTGGCTGTTGGCTGGGTCAGTTCGTCTTTTTGCCACGTGCTCATCTCTCACACTCATTAGGCCAGCCGCAGGGTGTTTGCATGCTGCAAAACACCTAGTGCACCTCCTGAGCTCTAGGCTTAGGCCCCTATGCCATCACTTGTACAATATTCTGTTGGCCAGCGCAAGTGACATGGACACGACCTTCTTACAATTCAGAAATCGTGTTTTGTGTATGGCACTCATAGGTGAGCTGGGTAGCAGTTGCCAGCTCAATGCTGACCTTTTTTATTATCTCTGTGAGACCAAGACCAATGTTGGTTTGTCCTTATTGCACTTTTGCTGTAACTTTTCTTAACAGAAAATTTTCATCATCCAAGCTCTCACAAAAAGTGGGCTTGTGAGAGGCAGGCCAAGATGGCCAGGCCATTTCTTTCACAGATTGCTTCATTCATTGCTGCTATTTGCCCTGCTCTGGGGTCATCTGAGTTTGGGGTCCCCTGATTCAGAAGACTTTGAATTTGGAAACATTCATCATTACTTCTCAATAAAAGTAAAACAGTGACCTTGGAACTCTTGACACAGCCTGACCAAACTGGAAGTTTGTAATAAAATTGTAAAACTTCTAAAAGCAGTGCTGTGACAGCTAGGAAGTGCTGTTAGTTAAAATTTGTGTAAGCATAGTGCACCCACTCATAATTAATCTGTTTCATAAGCATCCATTTGATGTCCAGATTAGACAAATATCCATATCCTACTTGGATAATGAGTGAGTTTTTAGGGAAAGGGAGCCATTCCAGACCAATGGATGCAATAATCAAATGTAAAACATGCTTTTGATTTGGTTTGTCTGTTGTTTCCAGATTTCCCTGAATTATGTCTCCAAGAACTTCTTTCAGGCATGAGTGAACTCACAGTTCCTGATACCGACCACAAGACATATTTTGCCTCTTTTTCCCATCCTGAGATCTTAAAGAAAGATATGTTCCCAAGTGTTCCTCAAGTCTGTTCTTCATCTCTCATTTCCATCCCCTTTAGGACCTCATTCCTGATAGAGTGAACGATTATTCATAGTCATTTCTTTTCATGCAGGCTTTTGAGTATATGTGGGTAGAAGAATATTAGTTTAGGATAAGAGAAGAGGCAGGCACATAGATACAACCTATATTACTGTGTCAGTTTGCGCATCTGCATAATGGGGAAATTGTATTACAGACAGGACCTAAAATATATTGTTAGTGTTTATTATGACTATTATTGGTACTGGTAATTTTATACTTGCCATTGCATAAACTGTGTAGAAATAGATGATGTTAACAGGACTGGAGTATGTATGTTTTAGCCCCTTTGGAATCCTCCTTTCCAGGCAGGCACCCAGCCCTGCCCATTTTCCTCTGAAATAGTACTTCTTCCTTGAGCTTGTACGTTAGGGTAATTTTATTTCTCTTAATAAAATACATTATGAGTTTTTCTTCAAAATTAAACAAGCCACCCCTTTAAGGGACTGGGAGGAGAGTTCCCCCACTCTTCCACATCCTGCTGGAGTGAAGGAGGTTGCTTGTTTGACCAGGTTGATGTCCCTCCATGAATGTCTTGCCTTGTGGTAAACTGTCTCTTGTGTTCATCTTTAAATCTGATGCCTTGATAAACCCAGTTCTTTGCTGAGAACATTACATTTCTTCCTAGACGAGTACTCATGAGACTGTTGATGATCTTAATGACAGTACAGTACTATTGTGAGGTAGTTTCACTATAATTATCAAGGCCATGTTCATCTCCTCTGTGCTACGGATTCACATAGAGGGATGTGATAGTGCTTTTACTTGGTGATTTCCAATTAGTGAATCTAAGCACTGAGTCCAGTTTGCGTTCCCTTAATATGTTCCAAAGTTCCACCATTATTATCCAGAGCAGCATGTGCTCTTAATTGCCACGTGCGGTGGGTCTTTTTGTCAAAACACACACATGTACACAGGAGGCAAATGTGTGTGTGAACTGTTACAAACTGATCTTCTCAGGGCAATTTACAAATAAGAAAACTCTAGTTACCCTGCCTGAGTGGAATTCATTGGAATGCTTTGGGGTAGGTCAGGAGCTGGAAGGAAACCTGAACCACCAAGCCTTGGGAAAGAGAGGAAACCTTATAGCCACAATGAAACAGAGATGCTTCATGGCACTGATTTTTTAAAATGTGTCCATCTGCTAAAAAATGCACGTTCTCGGTGGGGAGAACTTCATTGGCCTGGGTGGGGTCATATGTTCACTAGTTTGGGAAAAGGAGGTGCAAACAGAGCACAGAGATGGGAAATCCCAAAGCAAGCAGCTTCCCGTTCCCCAAAAGAAAACAAATATATAGAGAGAGGCGCAGACAATAGGGAGGCTTCCCTGGCTTCCTGTTTGGAATAGCACAATGCACATTAGCTCTGAATATTTTATTCAGCAAAGAAACCTAATCGGCATCAATTAACCTAGCCTTTTTTCATAGTTTTGTTTTTTATTTGAAACAAAAATTGTACACATTCCTGGGTACTATGTGATGCTTCAGTACGTTTACTTGTGTAATGCTCAAACCAGTGTCAACAAATGCTGCTCCTCAAACATTTATCATTTCTTTATGATGAAAACATTCAAAATTCTTTCTTTGGCTGTGTTGAAATACACAGTGCCTTTCTGTTGTCTTTGGTCACTCTCCTGTGCAGCAGAACACTAGCTCTTCTTGATCCTATCTGGCAGTGTAATGACCTACTCCTCCCTTTCCCCTTCTTGCCCATTACTCTCCCCAGCCTCTGCTGCTGATTCTATGAGGTCTGTGTTTTCAGATTCCAAATGAGTGAGATCTTAACACTCTTTGTCTTTATGTACCTGGCTTATTTCAGTAAATGTAATGATATTTGGTTCTATTTCTTTTTTTTTATTATTTTTTGTTATTGTATAATTTCTATCACCCTTTGGCTAAACTACTAGTTCTTTGAGTACTTTCTGGAAATGATGACATGTTTCTTAGGCATCACTCTTGAATCTTTGATTTGATTCCTCCTATGCTCTATGTTACTGTGTCCTAATCCTTTGAAAGGATTATTTTGACAATATCTCGGATACAAAAATGACTTATGGGGTTGGGAGTGTGGCTCACTGGTAGAGTACATGATTAGTATTTATAAGACCCTGGATTTGATCCCTACAAGGAACATCCATGCTCACATAACATAAAACTACTATGTATATGTGGTCCAGTTGTTAGTTGGTTAATATATTTGGGCAAAACAGGTGTTTCTGAAGGTGGTGCTCTGGGCTACCTTCCTTCTCTCCTGGGTGCCACCATTATGGTCTGTGGTCCTCCTCCCATTGTCAAATTCTCTCTCCTCTTTTGGGAAGTCATTTGGATTCTCACCTTTGAGCACCCTGTGTCAGCTTTCAGGCCTTACCCATCAGCGGCTCCTGACAAAGCATTCTTTCTCAGGGCTGTTTTTCAGTTGCTGTTGACCTTGAGGCCTTGCTTGCTTCTCAGTTGGACATGTTCTGTAAATGCTGCCACTCACACGATGGTCCGCACCTGCCCTGCCTCTCACTGCTGTCTGATTCTTTTGTGCATGTGTCACTTTTGTTATTGATTATTTAATCTTTCTTCCATCCGGGATCCTGTGAAGTTATACTTTTTCAGGTTGTTTCAAGATTTGATTTGTAATAGTAAATTCTGAATCAGCAGCAACTTGGGAAAGAGAGGGATGATTTGCACTGATTTCGACAGTAATAGCTGTTTGCCAGGTGCAAGGCCATCCAGAAATCTGGGGATAACTTGAAACATCAAATTTCAGCATAGAGGCAAACATGGGATTTCGAATGAGGCTTGTTCCATGACTGCTGGCATAGACTTACCTTAGCATCAGACGATAGCTCCCTGGGTAGTAAGCAGAGATTATCTTTTATTGGGGTGCATTTTACATATCCATCAAACTGTTTCAAAGCTGCTTCTTTTCTGACAGTTTCCCACAGCTCATGTCCCATTCTGCTCTTGACTTTCATTGCTTGTTCTTTAAAATTTGGAAAGATAACAGAAAAATTGGCTATAGGAATGGATGCCTTTCCCTTCTCCCCTCAAGACCAAGACAGTTGACTACATTCCACCTTTTCAAAAATATTTATTTGGCCAACACTAGGGCCAAACAATGGCCAAAAAAAGAAAAGAAAAAACAGAAAACCCTCCCAACTCTGATTTTTTAGTTTCCCCGCAACATTTTCTATTCTTGGTGATAGGTGATAGAATGGAAAAGGCTTTATTTCATCCTGTCCTCTGGTTGTATGCCATCATCTCCATCAAATCTCTAACAGACTCCCATCCCAGACTTTGTCTGCAGCCCATCAGCACACGATGGTTAAGTTTCACTCTTTGGCTTCTCTCTGTGGGTTTTCTTTCAATGTGGTTCCTGACTGTAGTTTGGGAGAAGGGAGAGGTTGCTGGAAGATCAGGAGCAAGACACAAATAGATACAAGGAATTTGGTACTTCTGACTATTCTTTGTGACTCTCTAAAGGAACATTGACTTCTTCTGATTCTAAATATAAAGGACAGCAAATATATTGGGGCCCTTTGTGGTTTTCAGCTATTAGGACAAGACCTTTACACTTACTCCCCACTTAATAATGTTCATGATCAGCCAAAGAGCTAGAGGTCCTGCAGAACACTAGCTGCTCCCCAGTGCAGATTCTCATGTTTCCTTTAATAATAGGAGCCTAGTCATGGTGTGGCATGTGGTCAACCAAGGTGGCTGCAACTTGCCTTTTGGGTAGGGTGACTATGTGACTAAATTCATACACAGCAGAAGAGCACAAGTGATAGTTGCAGAGTTTGGGTCACAGGTTTAAAGTAAGATGATCCTTTTCCTTTACTCACTTGATACTGAGCAAAGCATATCAAAATTCAGAGGTTAAGCAACAATGCATTGCTATTTGCAGGTTGGCAATTTGGGCTGAGGTAAGCTGATAGATACTTCTGGTATTAGATGAGCATATGCATCTGTGATATTTCTTTTTGAGAGAGGGACAGTAAAAGAGAGAATCAATTTTATTTAGTTTTTCATGAGGCTTTCATTGCTCTGAGACATTGTTGTGTAGTGATGCTGGGGTTTGAACTTGCGCACCCATGCATGCCAGGCGAGCACTGTAACTGCTGAGCCACTGCTCCAGCCTTGCATCTGTGATATTAAAGTATAATTCTCAGAGTGTTATTTGAAAGATAAACTTCTGTTTGATTTGATCAATGTTATTTTATATTCTGTGCTATGGCTACTGAGCTGGATTCCAAACAATTACTACATCCATTTTGCAGATGATAAAATCGAGCTTTAGAGAAAGTAATTAACTTGCCCAAAGTCAACCCACAGTGAAATAGAAGCATCAACATTAACCCAGGGGTGTCTGAGTCCAGTGACAAAGGGGTTCAGTATTGTGTTAGTATATTGCAACAGTACTTCCTTTTACTTACCTGTAAAGATAAAAATCTGGAAGATATGTTTTTATCTCCAGTAGATGTTTCTGACTTCTATCAGGCTGATCTATTTTTTTAAATAGGTTAGTCTTATTTATTTATTTATTTATTTATTTATTATAGTGCTGTGGATCAAGCCCAGGGCCTTACACTTGTTAGGCAAACACTCTGAGCCCCCGCCCCAGCCCCCTACAGAATCTTCTTCTTTTTTACTTTGTTTTTATTAGTGCATGATAGTTTTACATAATGTTGGGATTAGTTGTCACGTATTCCTAGATGCACACAATTCAGCAATACAATTTGTTCAATATCCGCCCCCCCCCCCCGCTTCTCTCTACCTCCCCAGGCTGATCTATTTAAGGTCTTAGTTAATTATTTGTAATAAAGGATATATTTGGCCCATGTCATTGAAGAAAAGACAGGAAAACCATGCAAATGTTAATGTTTTGACCAGTTAGCTTTTGCATTCATCAGTAAGGTGCTCATATAGTATAATCAAGGCCAAATTTGAATGGTCAGCCAACCAAACGAGAAAATAGGAAAAATATCAAATAATATTGTGTAGTCAACATCTCAGGTAGAGTATTAAAAGAGGTAGAAAGACTGCATTTTTCTATTCTTGAGAGAGAAATTGCAAGATAAATAAGAAGTCGTACAAACACAGCAGTGAAACTCAGGCATTAGGATGCCCATAGGTAGGGATGGCTTAAATGTATGGAGTTAAATCACACCCTGTTTATAGCCGAAATAGCACACTCCCCCCCCCTCTGATCAGGTTTAAGACTACATCATTTTGGGCACTTGCATGTGGGTATGGTGATACTAGGGGTGAAGCCTGACTCTTTGTTGAGATTTGATTTTCCTTTGGGTCACGGGTAAAGGAAATTAGTGATCCAGAACAACTTATCACTGGTACTTGGCTGTCTTATACCTTGGGACATTGTATTATCCCTTTAGTTTGCTCCAAAGATTTAAAACTAAAACTAGATATTTCTATATTCAAGTCAAGGTTTTTCAGTGTTAAGTTATTAGAGAGGGAGAAAAAAAGATTCAATGCAGAGAACTGAGACTCTTCTACAATTTCTTTCAATCCTTTGTGTACATGATGAGCTAGAATAACCTCACTGAACTGAATTATCCTGCCATGGTATGGTTCAGTGAATACCATTATATTTCAGCACAGCTTGAGTGATTTTTAATGCCAAAAACATCAGCAAGAAATACAAATGTTACAAAAATATTGAAACAATACCATAAAAAAGCCCAGGATCATAAATACTTTATTTTGCAAGGTCTCAGAGGTCAAAAAGCAATACCATGGAAAATTAAAATGCTCTCTGTGTGAGAGCTTTTTTCGGGAACACACACACACACCACACACACACAATTGTGGTTTATTATCAAAATGCACAAAACCATTTTCTGAATCTATTTTAGGCTTGATTAATAAAGAGAAAAAATAACCACTTTCCAGGGAGGAGGAGACTTAACAAAGTTGTTCATTTGCATGTTTCTTTATTTGGTTTTAATTGCAATATAAATTATGGAAGAATTGCAGTATGAGAAAGAGGATTTTTTTTGTGTGTGGGTATTTGAATTATGTCCTTAACCACACAAAAGAACTTGGTGTGCAGAGAGGAGCTGATGGAGGATTTAGATAAGGAGAGTTAAACTATCAAAAACTGTGGATTCTGAACAAAAGCTCTAAATCTGGAAACTTCCTTCCAGTTGAGTGCTTCTTGAGAGTAAAGTGAGTCAGAAAAAGAAAATCAACATTGCCTTGCTAAGGATCTGTGCACAGGGCTGGAAATCACCCTTCTCGATTCATCCTGGGTTCTCAGGTGCATGCTGCCTCCTAATGGATCTGCCCACCGTAGGACATGGGCTCCTCTCCCCTGCTTTCCTGGGTAATGTGTCCACTTCAATTTAAGTCAGTGAATCAATGGAAAAAGAATCCACCCTGATATTTCTTTTCCTTTTCTTTCTGGTTTTTTTTTTTTTTGAGAGAAGCAATTTTTATTTAGTTTTTCATGAGATTTTCACTCCTCTGATACTTTGTTGTGTACATGGTGCTGGGGTTTAAACTTGCATACATGCACATGCAAGGCATGCGCTGAAAATGCTGTAACCACCAAGTCACGGCTCCAGCCCCCACCCTGATATTTCTAATAGAGAGAGGTGGCCTAGGAGCTTGGAAATAATGGTTTAGCAAAGAGAGGTGACTGTTTTATCACCTTGGGCACCACGTGACTTTGGAGGCTTCAGCTTCTGTGAACCCCCTTTTTTCTAAGTTCTTCATTTATTTGGGCTTCTCATGCTCTGTATATATTTTAGGTGCCTTGCTTCACAGAATGTCAGTGTTAGTGAGTTCCACTAATTCCTTAGCTTCATTTAGAAAAGTATATCCAATAGCTTGAAAAGAAACCTAATTCTCTGGCCAATTGAAAACTCGACACTATAAAACTTTTAGAAGAAAATGTAGGATAAAATATTTGACATTTCAAGTTTAGGTCACTATTTCTTGGATATGACATCAAAACACAATCAAAAAAGAAATAAAAATGATACATTAGACTGTCAAAATTGGAAAGTTTCTCTGAAAGACAAGTAAGTGAAAATCTGTGGGCTGAGAGATATCTTTGTATAACACATATCTAACAAAAGAATTTATGAAGACTACGTGAAGGACTTTCAAAATACAATATGGAAACAGCTCATTTAAAGATATGAAGAGAGTTTTTTTTTAATTTTAATAAAACAGTCTTTTTGAGAAATACAGGCATATGCAAGTGAGATCACATAGCATTTGCTTACTGTGCCTGACTTTCTCACTTAACATAATAACCTCAAGTTGCATCTATGTTGACACAAATGACAGGATTTCCTCCTTTTTGTGGTCCAATAGAATTTCACTGTGTATATATAGCACTTTTTCTGTATTGGTCCACTGATGAATACTTAGGTGGTTTCTATTTCTTAGCTATTGTGATGCAAGTTGCAATAAACACGTTCAACAAAAGAGAGGGATGAATTTTAAATTTTCAACACACAAAAAAAAATAGATGTTTAAGGAGATAAATGTGCTTACCCTGATCAGCATATTACACAACATGTACATGTATGAAAGCATTACAAGGTTCCCTATTACTATGTATAGTTCTTATGTACAGATTTAAAAATGTATGTATAAGCAGAGATTTTGAACAGTAACTTGACCAATGAAGATATATGAATGGCAAAATGGACATGCAAATATATTCAATAGCACTAGTCACTAGGACAAAATTATAAATACAAATTAAAACTACAATAGAATACTCATGTTTGATAAAATGGTTTAGCCAATCAAATCTGACAGAACCTAGTAATAGCTGGGATGCAGAATAATTAAAATTCACCAACATTGTTGATGAGAATTAAAAAATGATTTAGCCACTTTGGAAAACAGTTTGTCAGTTACATACACAGTTAAAATTATACTTACTATGTGGCTCATCAATCCCACCCCAAAATACATACCTAAAAATGAAAACTTATATTTCCCCTCAAATTTTTATGTAATGTTTTCAGCAGTGGAGTTTTAAATTATTGATAATGTCTGGAAATAAACCCAGTGAATTTAAATTTGTACAGAAATACTGTGGTACAACAATACAATGGGAAAGTACTCACAATTAAAATGAAGAAACTATTGATTAATGCATGTATGTTCTGTCACGTAGATAAATCTTATGTACATTAAGCTATCTGACAGAAGTCAGAATCAAAAGATGACAAACTGATTGCACTTATAGTATATCCTGGTAAAAAGATTGTAGGGCAAACACCAGTTGTTGCCATTGGCTGGGGTTTGGGGAATGGTGGTGATTAGAGTAATTACAAAGGGTCACAACAGAAGTTTGAGAGGTAGAACTGGACTAGAGTTTGTTGTAGAAGTTATACAGCTGATTATGTTTTTCTAACTCATAGACCTCAACACTAAAAAGATCTAATTTTGCTACATGCAAATTGTAACTGTAAAATTTACCAGGCAATTTGTTCAATCAATTATTAGTGTTAGGCATCAAATACTAATCAAGTCTTGAGTCTTCTAATTTTTTATTTTGCCAGATTATTAGTATATTCCTATTATGGATCAGTTGCATATCTGCTTGTATGTGTGTTGGTGAGAGTAGTACACTGAGGATAGGAAAAGGATATAATAGCAATATCTTATTCCTTTTACCCCCCTATGGTTATGTTTGAAATGTCTACAAAGAGCGATTTTAGTTCTGAGACCGTAAACCTAACTTGCCCACGTCGATGGACCAGTGCATACACACACACACTCTGACTTCTCTTTCTCCCACTTTTCCTCCATCAGTTCTCAAAATCCCCTTAGTGATCCTCCATTCCATGCTTTATCTTCTGACCCGTTTGGGGTGTTCCTGGAATGTCCCTGCTCCACTCTCAGCCAGGTGAGATCCTCCTTGTGTTTACCTCCTCATTCAGGCTTCCTGCACTCAAGCTTATGCTCACTGACCTTTGTCCTGTTCTATTGCTATTCCTGCATTTTTTACATGTAACACATCTATGTGACTATTCTATTCCATGTTAATTTTCCCTAGGAAATATTGGATCATTGGACAAAACACCTTGTTTTATAACATTTTAATCTCCTCAGCTCCTAATATAGTGTATAACATTTAGCAGGTGGTCAGTGAGCTTTTCTTGCTTGAATGAGTGAACACTAGATTTTCTTAGGAAAATATGAAATCAATACCCAAGTGTGATGCACTTAATTTTTTTTAGTGTTTGCATCCAAATGAAATTGGAAATATATATACTCAGACTTACTTTATTTCACAAAGACTTAAGGAGCATAAGGTATAATGTCTTTAAAATGTAACCTTTAATATTATCTCCTAATATTTACATTTAAAAAATGTGAAATGCTCCTCCTAAAGAGACATGGATTATGTATAGCTGTCTATTTTAGGAGCATTAACTTTAACTTAGTACACATGAGGTAGGGTTACACTGCTCAGAAGAGATCTTATGTTAGTTCTTCTATTGGTGAAGTTTCACTTTTTATAGTTTGTTACCTGTAGTCAACTGTATTCAAAAAATATTAAGTGAGAATTCCAGAAATAAATAATTTTGTAAGTTGTAAATACATGCCATGAGGAGTAGTGGAATGGCATGCCATATCTCTCTGTCCCATCTGGGGTTTGAATTAGCTTTTTGTTCAATGTATTCATGTTGTATATACTACCCACCTACAGTAACTTACTGTCTCTGTTATCAGATCAACTCTTGAAGTATCACACTGCTCCATCTGAAGTAACTCATTTTAAGAGAGACCACTTTCACACAATTTTACTAGGAGCATATTGTTGTAATTACTCTATTTGATTAATAGTAGTCATTTTAAATCTCCTTATGCAATTAATTTATAAATTGAACTTTATAATAGGTAGGTATATGTAAGAAAAACACTATATAAAAGGTTTGGTACTATCCATGACCCTTAGGGGTCCATTAGGGATCATGGTATATATTCCTCACAGATAGGGAGAGAGTATTATATTTTATTTTATTACAACCTTATAATCAGCCTTCTGGAAAGTATAATCAATTGATTGGTATCTTGACTCATTTGTATATAATATACAGAGCCAGAAGATGTAAGAGATATGATTATTTACAATCCCGTATGAAACATGGATCATGCTCAGACCATTTTATTGTGCTTGTGAACAAAAAGAATTAAGTATCTAGTTTTGATATGTGGTCAAGACTCACAAATGTACAAGAAGGTTGACAGCCTTTTACTGGTGGTCATTACTAATTTAATAAGGAGTCTTCAAAGCTCTTGAAGATACAAAAGAATCTGAAGTTACATGTGTAATATGCAGCGCGGGCAAAATACTTAATTCTATTCACTTTGAAACCTAGAGGACAGTTATTAAAATTTTATGGTGCAAATTAAAATTTAAGATTAAAATACAAGATCAAAAGAATCCTTTTTTCCCCTCAGCACTATTAAGGATCAGCTTTCTGAATAGAGACTCAATGTTCAATGTCATGTCCCTTCCTTCTGGAGAGACAGATTAGAGCTAATCAGAAGTGACGAGAGAAACATTATCTTTTTGAATTTTTTTCATTTGGGAATGATTTTTTTCTTATGTTTTAATATATATATGTAACAGTAGTCATAGGGTAGAAAATGCAAGTCAAATGAGAGTACAGTTAGTTTTGGAGTGGAAAATGTGACATGGGGAAAATGTTTGCATCAGTGACTCCTTTGGAACTCTGAAGTAGGCATCATTTTGTTGCATAACATGCAACATGAACAAACACAGATGCATACAAAATAACTTCCACCATAACCTATTTATCATTAAAAAAGAAATATGCTGATGGTGCTTTTTTGTGATCTTCTTATATATTATCCGGTAGCATCTAGGATAAATTATGAGTGAGGACTAATGCAATCCATAGCAAATCTCTTTAGCTTGTATTGATGAACTTATCCTTCAACCTGACCCCATCTCAGATGGTGATGTGAACGATGGAAGTGTTAGGTGTGGTTTAGGACAGAAAGCTGCAGCTGAGTGAAAAACTAGCATCTCCACTGATTGGTCTCTTCAGCCGTTATAGGAAAGAGACGTCATGTCGGGAAACTTTGAGAACAGCGAAAGTCTAGCCAGAGGGCAGAACAATTCTAAAACAAACCACATTTAATTAAATTATTGCTAGTCAGCCTGGTGTGATGGCACATGCCTTTAATCCCAGCAGCATGGGAGGCTGAGGTCAGAGGATTGCTCAAAGTCAGCTTAAGCAATTTAGCAACTACCTAAGCAACTTAGCAAGACCATGTCTCAAGTAATAAATAAATAAATAAAGCTGGGGATGTTATTCAGTGTTTAACCACTCGCGGGTTCAATTCCTGGCATACAGAAAAATTCATGCTAGTCAATAACTTCTATTTCATTTGATGAAAGAGACAGTCATGGTAAATAAAGCAGTTTTTCCTCATTAATTGCAGTACCTTATTGTTCTGAATATTCAAGTGTTTAGTGTTCTTAAGCTGAAGTTTTTTTTTTAAGAGAGAAGGACAGTGAGAGAGAGACAGAATCAATTTTTATTAAGTTTTTCACATGGCTTTCATTGCTCTGACACTTAGTTGTGTACGTGGGTGCTGAGGTTTGAACCCATGCTCTTACGCTGTAATCACCGAGCCACCACTCCAGCCCCTTAAACTGAAGTTTTAAGAATTGTATGTGAAAAAGAAACACACTGGTATGGGAAACATTCCTTGAACAAAAAGGGCTTGTCAGGTCATAGACAGAGCATAAGTTATTTTCTTTACTTATGTATTTATTTCTTAAATAACAACAACAGAAAGTTTGAGTGCATATGGTGCATAGGCACTATACTTGGGTGTAATCTTTCAAAACTTGGTGACTATATAATTTATTCTCCTAACTGGAACATTTTTGAGGGTGAAAATGTATCTGCTCATATATTTTCCCAGACAGTAGGCATGAACCAGTTGTATTTCAGGCAACCTAATATATATGGTCTCCCGGTGAATAATGATAATTGTTGTTCAGAGTTGAGCCTGAAGCACTGCATGACCCTAAAGTGCTTTATAATATTCAAAATGTCATATTTAGTATGAATGATATTCTATCGTATGCTCAAGCAGGTTAACAGAGTGTTAGAGAGTTTAGCTTTGGAATCTTGGTTCCGATTGCATCTTCTACAAATCTTTAGTTGTGGAACCATGGAGAAGTTATTAATGCCATCAAAATTTAGGATTATTCTGTGCATTCTAGATATAAAACTAATATGCATACATGCATACAGTTACCTGTTGCTATAAGGAAACACTGAGAGCATGCCTGGCACAAATGTGACCACCTAGGCCCATGTAGCTACTAATATAGTAGGAATTATGTCAGGTCAAATGAGAACTCACTGAGCTAATTGTGACTATAGCTATCTAAATAAACCTAATTTATGTAAAATAGTAATGATTTAAATTTTTTCTTGACTGAAAATGAGAAATTATCAAATAGAAATGTTCCATAATTTCTAACTATTCTGGATAAATAGTAATTTACTAGATATTTGGATCGTTTTAGTTAGAAAGCTCAAAACTGCATTGAGTAAATAAATTCTAGATGAGAGAAATGATGTAATGCTATTGCTCTAATTCAGCGGCTCTCAAATGTGGTTTTACATCACAATCACCTGGCAGGCCTTTAATACACCTGCACTCCCATCCCAGTGATTCTGATACAGTGGTTTAGGGTAGGATCAGGTTATCCCTTGGAGCCGCCACAGGAAACTGGTCTTGCTATGGTCTTGGATTAGTCTCATAAGACTCTGACTCTGAGAACTTTCAGACCTCTGACTCCCAGAACAAGAAGAAAATAAATGTGTATTGTTATAAACTGCCAATCTTATGGTAATTTGTTATAGCAGCCACTGAATCTCATACAGAATGACGCTTCTAAAACACAGTGGAGTATGAATTATGTTATTGTTGAATTTTATGGAAAACATTATGTTTATTGTTCAATGCCACTGGAGAACTGTTAAAAGAGTGCAAAATATAATGAGTTACTAGAATAAGCACTCGTTAAAGTATTACCAACAAACAGGAAAGCAATCATTAGGAAAATTAGAAAATTTTAAGATAGTGTCTTATCTCAGCAGATGTTTTTCACAATGATGAAAACTGAACATGAAGCTGCAGGGTCAACTTTCAAAAGACTAATTTGCTAACTAAGCAAGAAAATTAATTACTTATGATGAGGTAAGATGATCATGTCTGATTGCAGTAACCAAAGAAATATGTTTAGAAAAAAATAAACTTTTTTATGACATTACACTTTTGGTAAGACTAGATTTTGAAGAATTTAGAACATCTAGAACAATACTAATAGTCAAATTAAAAACAAGGCAAACAGCTTTGAATGGATATCTTTGGTTATTGGTGAGTTGACGGATTTTGTCACACTGCTTAGTTAAGAAGTCAATCCCATGGCTATGGAAGAGATCATGATGAGGAAAATCAGCTTAACCCAGAGATCTAAGGGTCGATTGTCTCCACTCATCTGTGGAGGTGGGGACTAGACCCTGGACAATGAGAAAGTTGGTCTAGTAGCATGAGTTAAATCCAGGTAAGATGTAATGCTTTACAATCTAATACTTTTTTTAGAGTTATAGTGGGAAGGGGAAGGGAGGGATAAGGGAGGGTAATTGGGGGGGGCACTCCTGGGGATAAATGCAATATCCAGAATATATACACATTTTATATTTATATTATTTTGTTAAAATCGTGTAAGGTTGCTCAAAAATAAAAAAAAAAGAGAACTCACTGAGCTAATTGTGACTATATAAAAAAAAAGAAGTCAATCCCAAATTTGAAGAGAGTGAATAATTAATCTGTGTAAAATATTTACAGGTAAGATTTTTTTTCAAAGGATTTAAGAATACTCATTCAATACAACCTGAAGTGAAATCCACTAAGATGTGTTAAAAGTGAAAGTAATGGAAAAACATGTGAAGCAGACATAAGTTGATTAGACAAATTTTAAAAGCTTGAGAAAATGTGAGATATTCATAAGTGTATGACTAGTTATTATTAATCAACTAGTATGTTAGAAAGCATTGAATTTATCACGTGAATACTTGATAATATTGTGTAGTGACTAAACCAAAATTTGCAAAGCAAAACAATAGTTATATATGAAATTCATACTACTGTAAAATTATTTTGACAATAGCTAATATCACTTGAATCACAATAATGTTAAGCTTCTCTTTGCACTTCCTGTTCTGTTAGAAGTTAAAATAAGTAAATTCCCAATCCCATACTGTCACCCCCTGAAGGGTTCTGGAGCGGGCAGCGGCTGGAACAGCCTGGGGGGGGGGGCGTTCCTTGGCCGTTCCCCGGGGGGCCAGCAGGACACTGGGAACTGGCCGCCGCCGGCGCCGGCAGGACAGGGCTGAGGATGGGGGAAGAAGAGTCGCTCCTCGCAGCGTTCCTGTGCGAGAAGCGGGCAGGGTGACCCAACGCTGGGCCATCCTCCGAGGGGCTGAGTTAGGAAGGGTTGGGGAGCCGGGAACAAGGGGGTGAACGCCGGCAGCTGGAACACGGGACTTGCACCTTCTACCGCTACTGATCTCTCTGACATCTCTGCTGCTGCTGCTGCTGCTGCTGCTTCTGTGCTCTCTTCCTTCAGGACACGGCTACTTGCTTGCTTGTTTTTCTCTGGCTGTTTCTCCTCTGGTTCTATGCTTTCTCTTTGGCTGCTTCTTCTCTGGCTGCTTGTTTCTTTTGGCCGCTTGCTTTACCTGACTAGCTGCTACTCTATTTATCCATTACAACAGCCAATAGGGTACAATGCAAACACCTTTCTCCAATTGTAACAAATGAGTGGCCGAATAGCTTAGTCATGCGGTCAGGCAATTTGCTAATTACAAGCCAGCTGGACCCCTTAGAGCTGTTTACCACCAATTCTTCTACAAGCCAGCTGAGCCTCATGTTCCCAACACATACATATTGGTAGGAACTATATTTTCCAAACTCAAAATATAATCCTACTAGTATTTTTAGCCCTCAAAACAATGAAATGGGAATTTTCATATTTCAAAATTCCTTTAACTATATAATTGAGATTCCATATAATTTTAGCTGGGAGTGTTAATCTGTATTGTAATGACATGCCAAAAAATAAGTATCAAAGAGAAGAATCTAATTGATAAATACTTTCTAAATGATGAATATATGCAATTAAAATTATATGCTTATGAACTAATGTACTTAGTAATACCTATTTGTGTGAAAACACATTTTCAAAAATGAAATAGGTAAAATCTCATTAAAGATGAGCATTAACAGATAAATATTTTCAGCTGATTTTGACCATAAGGAATATTAATTGGAGTCCCATTTAAGTGATGTATTATCCCTACCTCAACTCAAAAGAGAAAGGAATTAATTATTTACATTAATAGAACTCTATTACAATAAAATATCTTCAGCTATTATTATGTTTTGAATTTTGTTAATAAAATGTATATAATTTTTTTCCTCCTGTTACATAATTATGTACATAACATCTTTGATTTTGCCTGTTGGTTTACAAAGTCAGAAATATTTATCTGATATTTTATAGAAAATGTCACTGATGATTACTCTAGTTGATTTTTTAAATATCTCAGTTAAACTTCATTTCCATATCCTGACTCATATGGACTGAGAGTATGTTTGGGGCTGGGGAGGTAGCTCTCCAAATACAAATTTGGGATGTTTTCAAAGACAGAAAATCTGATGCAGGCAAATAAAAGCAGACACTAACCCAGTCACATCTGAGGATCATTGGTTCCGTAGCCAGCCTCAGGGTACTTTCCTAGCAAGCCAGTTCTGAATGTCCTGACCAGGTACAGCAATCAGAAGTGGATCAATCAGGGAGTTAGAGAAAGGAGAGGCATTTCAAACTTTGGACCAGCAGGAGTTAGAGCACCGCTACTTTAAATAGTATCAAGCTTTTTAATGCTGACCAGAAAATTCTCGCCAGTATTCATCAGGCATTAGGATTGTTATATAAAATACTGGCTTCCCACTTTCAGGGGATTCTGTCCAGCAGCCAGCATCCCTCTTCCCAGGCACCTGGCAACCTTGAGATGCTGGAAATTAGTTGTTTTTGAAATGAACTAAGCCAGTGATCTCTCTGGTGGGCATGGGGTGATCTCAGCTTCATCTCAGCGGGAATTAAAAGCCAGTGAACCGACAGAACAATGTGCATTTCTCTTCTGCTTAACTTCCGTGAAAAAATATACCCATCTCTTTCCTGCTCCTGAAACAATGCCTCTCAAGGTCACTTCCCAAGTAAGCCACTTGTTCTGGAACATTTGAGTCTGTTGTTCGATATTATTAACATAGATAGGGATCACATAGAACCCAGATTTATTTTCTTCCAAATAATTGTCTTCCAAAAGAAATTAAGAAAACAATCCTATTTACAATAGCCTCGAAAAGATGAAAATAATTAGAAATAAACTTCACCTATGAAATGAAAGATTTATACACTTGAATATATTAAATATTGCCCTAAGAAGCAAAAGAAAATTCAAATAAATGGAAAGACACTGTATGTTTATTGATTGTGATGTTTATTGTTAAAATGTTCACTACTCAAAGAGATTTATTGATCAACATGATTTCTATTGAAATCCCACCGGCATTTCTTTTGAAACAATTTTTTAAAAAAACCTGGAAATTTATTTGAAATCTCATAAATAGATTTAGCAAAATGGCAGCATACAAGATCAACACGCATAAATCAATAGCTTTTCTATATACTAATAATAATAGTACTGAAGAAGAAGTGGGGAAATCAGTCCCTTTCAAAATATCTTTGAAAAAAATAAAATACTTGGGAATTAACCTTATAAGGGAAATCAAAGATCTCTTCAATGAAAACTATCGAAATTGAAGAATGAAATCCAAGATGACCTAAGAAGATGGAAAGATGTCCCATGCTCTTGGTTAGGCAGAATTAATATAATAAAAATGGCCATTCTACCGAAAGTTTTATATAGATTTAATGCTATACCTATAAAGATACCTATGTCATTCTTTACAGACATAGAAAAAGTAATTCTCAGATTCATTTGGAACAATAAGAAACCAAGAATTGCCAAAACACTACTAAGCAGGAAAGATGAAACAGGTGGTTTTACCATTCAAGATCTAAAACTATACTATAGAGCTGTAGTAACAAAGACAGCATGGTACTGGTATCAAGACAGGGAAGAAGACCAATGGAATAGAATAGAAGACCCCGAAACAAACCCTCAAATCTTTAAACATCTGATTTTTGACAAAGGGGGACAAAATATTGCATGGAGAAGTAACAGCCTCTTCAACAAATGGTGCTGGACAAACAGGTCATCCACTTGCAGAAAGTTGAAATTAGACCCATATCTTTCTCCTTGCACAAGAATCAAATCAAAATGGATCACGGAGCTAGGTATTAAACCAGCTACCTTGCAACTGATAGAAGACAAATTAGGTCCAACACTTCAACATTTGGGAGTAGGCAAAGACTTTCTCAACATGCCTCCAAAAGTGAAGGAAGTAAAGTCAAAAATCAGTGAATGGGATGCCATAAAGCTAAAAAGCTTTTGTACTGCCAAGGAAACAATCAAAAGAGTCAAGAGGTTTCCTACAGAAATGGAGAGTATCATGAACTTTGATTCCTCAGACAAGGGTCTCATATCCAGAATCTACAAAATCCTCAAAATCTCAACTACAAAAACACCAACAGCCCAATTGATAAATGGGCCAAAGAACTAAATAGAAACTTCTCACCAGAGGACATTGATCAAGTCAATGAATACATGAGAAAGTGCTCTAAATCTCTAATAATCAGAGAAATGCAAATGAAAACCACATTAAGATATCGCCAGTCAGAATGGCAAAGATGAAGAAAATAAACAATAGATGCTGGAGGGGCTGTGGAGAGATAGACACACTAACACACTGTTGGTGGAGCTGCAGACTGGTACAGCCCCTCTGGAAAGCAGTGTGGAGAGCCCTCAAAAAACTAGGGATGAGCCCTCCATATGACCCTGCTATTCCACTCCTGGGAATCTTTCCAGGGGATTTAGAATCAGCTCATTATAGTGACAAAGCAATATCTATGTTCATAGCAGCTCAATTTACTATTGCTAGGCTATGGAACCAACCCAGATGTCCCTCAATGGATGAATGAATCCAAAAACTATGGTACATATATACCATGGAATTTTACACAGCAATTAGAAACAATGATATTGCAGCCTTTGAAGGTAAATGGATGGCTATGGAAGAAATTATGCTGAGTAAAATCGGCTTAACCCAGAGAACCTAAGGGTCGATTGTCTCCACTCATCTGTGGAGGTGGGGACTAGACCCTGGTCAGTGAGAAAGTTGGTCTATTATCATGTGTTAAATCCAGATAAGATGTAATGCTATACAACATAATCCTTTTTTAGAGATTTTGTGGGAAAGGGAAGGGAGGGATCAGGGTGGGTAATTGGGGGGGCACTCCTGGGGGTAATTGTAATATCCAGAATCTATACATATTTTATATTATTTGTTAAAGACGTATGGTTGTTCAAAAATTTAAAAAAAATAAAAAACACATAAAAAAGTAAAAGAATAGCAAAATTGGGAGCCTCACACTAGCTGGTTTAAAAATATACACCAAAGCTACTGTAAAGTACAGTGTGGTGCTGGCACAAAGTCTGACATATAAACCAATGGAACAGAACAGAAAGATGAGGCATAAGATCTCATGGTCAAACTACCTTTGGCAAGATACCAAGATGATACAATAGGGAAAGGACATTCTCTTCAGACACTAATTGAAAACCTTGTTATCCGAATGCACAAAATTGAATTGGACTTTTTACCATATGCAGATATTAACTCAAGATGAATGAAATATCTAAGTAGAAGATTAAAAACTGTAAAACTCCTAACAGAAAGCCTAGGGGAAAAGCTTCAATACATTGGATTTGCTGATTTATTGTATATGACCTCAGAAGTATGTTCATGAGCAATAAAAACACAACCAGACAAATGGGACTATATTAAGCTTAAGCACCTTTATGTCTCAGAAAATAATAGGGTGAAAGAATAGGAGAAAATTTTTACAGATCATATCTGATGACAGGTTAGTACCCAGAATATATTAAAAATTCAGTTCAGTAACAAAGAAGTCTGAATAATACTATTAAAGATGAGCAAAGGCACAAAATAGGCATTTCTTCAAAGACTACATACAACTGGCCAACAAGCATATGAAAAAAGTGCTCAATATCACCAACCATTAGAGGAATTGTACTCCTTGAAATAGCCATTATTTTAAAAACACAGCCAAAGAAAGAAAAGAAGACACGTGGGAGAAGATGGGGAGAAATTTGAATCCTTGTGTGGTGTAGGTAAGAATGTAAAATAGTACTGCTGCTATGAAAATTATATAGAGGTTCTTGAGGCTGGAGCAGTGGCTTGGTGGCTACAGCCCTTGCCTGGCGTGCACAAGTATGCGAGTTCGAACCCCAGCACCTCGTATACAACAAAGTGTCAGAGGTTGAAAGTCACATGAAAAATTAAATGGAAATTGCTTCTCTCTCTCTCTCTCTCTTTCTCACTATCCCTTCTTTCTTTAAAAAGAAAAACTATATGGAGACTCTCAAAAAAATTAAGATCAATACCAGCTGGCACAGCTTTAGGGTACATATCCAAAACAACTGAAATAAGAGTCTCAAACAGATAGTTGTACATATTTGCCTCAGGGGATAAAGAAATGTAATGTATACATGCAATAGAATATGATTTGGACTTCAAAATGAAGAAAATCGTGTCCCGTGCTACAACTTGCATAAACCATGAGGAAATATAATAAATGAAATAAGCCAGTCACAAAAGGACAAATGATGCATGAGTCCATTTTTATGAGATATCTCAAGAAGTCTACCTCATAAACAAAGTAGAATGCTGGTTGCCAGGGGATGGGAGGAGAGGAACGTAATTGTTCAATGGATTTAGAGTTTAAGTTTTGCAAGAGGACATTCCATATGTTTGTTATTCAACAGTATGAACATACTACATATAAAATGTATATTTAAAATGATTAAAGTGGTAAATATGGGGTTGTTGATTTACCAGAACTAAAAATAATTTTAAAAATAAAATTTTAAAATTCTCTCTTCTACCAAATAACTAAAAATGAACTTGGGGGCAGGGCTGGAGTGTTGGATCAGTGGTAAGGGCACTTGCCTGGCATGCGCAAGAACCTGAGTTCAAACCCCAGCACCACATACTCAAAAAAATCTCAGAGCAACGAAAGCCAGAAGAAAAACTAACAAATTGGTTCTCTCTCTCTCTCTCTCTCTCACTGCTGCTCTCTTGTAAAAAGAAAAAAGAAAAAAAAAAAGAAAGAAAAGAAATGAACTTGGGAACTTGGGGGGCTTGGAGGACTTGGAGTGTAATGTTCTTTCCCAGAAACTTAACATATTTTCAATAACACCAGAAAAGTAACATAAGCTTATAATGTTAGAAAATAGAAATGCTTCTCACAGGAATATCCCTTAGCCTTCAAACCTTGAATGAGGTCAAGAGCTGTGGTTGATTTGTTTTTCACATTGGTAGGGTGATTGGAATCTAGAAAGTCAAGTGTTTACCAAACCAAAGCTCTTTTTTACTTTGTTTTTATGATCTCTACAAAAAAGTGAGTCTTCAAGACTACACATTCCCATTTATGGAAATAAAGAACCTTCAGGTCCCATGTGTAAGCTCCATGTCCTCAGGTCCATTTTACCAGCTGGGATAGAAGGGTAAGATGAGAGCAAAGGTGCTCCTGAATAAATGTGCCTTAGCTTCCATTCTACATCATTATGGAAATCATTTCTTCCCAGCTACCAATGGACCTCACCAGAATACATTAACTATGACTTTACCCCCAATTATTTGAAAAACCATTCTCAAGATAAAAAAATTTAAAAATCAACTTCTAGACTCTATTTTATTCATTCTACAAATAGAAGAGACTCGTATTGATACTAAACTGCTTTAAGTATGGCTTCTATTAAATTTTTCTCTGTGATAGGCTAATCTTCCTGTAGGAACTGAATTGGAAATCCTGGGCTAAGGATTTTTCTTTATAATTAGGTGTTAGTGTATCAAAGCAATAAACTGACATACTGCTTGATGTACACAGTTTATAGTCTTATAAGAAACACTATTATAACTCTGATATATGCTTGCTAAAATGGAAAGATAGACCTGATTTATTGATCTGGTGTGTGTATGTGTGCACACATGTGTGCATGTGTACATGGGTGTAAAATAAAAAAGAATTAATGAGGGGCTGGAGTGGTGGCTCAGCAGTTACAGTGCTTGCCAAGCATGTGTAAGTACACGGGTTCGAACCCCAGCACCCACGTACACAACTAAGTGTCAAAGCAACGGGAGCCATGTGAAACACTAAATAAAAGTTTATTCTCTTTGTCTCTGTCTCTCTCTGTCCTTTTCTCTTTAAAAAAAAAAAAGGAGAATTAATGAAAGACAAATAGAAAAGGCCGTGGAAACATAAATAGAAAGTAAAAACAAAAAGACCCTTTACAGATTAAGTAATTATAGGTATAATGCAAAAAAGGGGGGGCAAGTATATTACATTATAAAACTCAAATTTATCTTAAAGAGAAGACCTCACCCAAACTCTAAATCTAAATATGTTTAGATTAGCAGGTTGATACAGAGACTTGGGAGAGCCAAATTATTCTATATAGTTACAGGTGAGGTTATATTGGGGTATGACTTAAACAAATGGAGGGACACTAAGATAGGAAACTTACATGGGCTAGAGAGGGCAGTCCTAAGAGACTTGGAGGCTGAAACAATCCCAAAGAAGATTTTGTAGATGAAGGTATGAATTTATTACATTTTATTATCAAACCATTTGCCATGGAGTATTATAGCTCCTCTCTCTCACTTTGTAATCTTTACAGAACCATGGTTTTTTTGTGAAAATGGATTCTTTTGGGTAAACTTCAAGAAATAGCAGAAAACATACTGAGAAAATCTGATGCTTTCAGGGCTGGGGAATTTTTGTGGCATCAAAGCTGAGACTACCAAGGACTAAAGCTGTACCCAGTTCATATGTGACTATGAGGAATAATTAGAATAGCACAGACAAAATTCCATTCTTCTTTATGGTGAATAAAACTCTGTTGTGTATATATATCACATTTTCTTTATCTTTTGGTGGCTGATGGTTACCTGGTCTGGTTTAATCATTTGGCTACTGTGAGTTGTGGTACTACAAACGTAGGTATGCTTGTATCCCTGTAGTATGCTGACTTTAATTTTTTATGTTAAATACCAAAGAATGGTATATCGTAGGATGATTCTGTTCCTAACTTTTTGAGGAGCCTCCTTAGTGATTTCCATAGTGATTGTACTAATTTACAATCTCACCAACAGTGTAAAAGTGTTCCTTTTTCTCCATACTCTCCAGCATTTATTACTGTTGGTATTCATGAAGACTGCCATTCTGATTTCTGTGAGATGAAATCTCAATGTGGTGTTGATTTGTATTTCCATAATTGCTGATAACATTTACATATATATATTACATATATAGGCTATTTACATTTTTTCTTTTGAGAAGGATCTATTTAATTCATTTGTCCATTTTTTAACTGGGTTGGGTTTTTGGTATTAAGTTTTTTGAATTCTTTATACATTTTCAATATTAATCCAATGTCAGTAGTTTTCTCCCATTTTGTAGATTTTCTTTTCACATTCATGATCTCTTCCTTTGCTCTATAGAGTCATTTTATTTTGATTCCATTCTGTATACTAAGTCTAGGCATTATTTACTGAGCTTTAGAGATCCTATTGAGAAAGTCATTGATTATGTCTATATGCTGAAATGTTGGATGGTGAGCATTTTCATCTGATTTATGTACTGTTAAAATCCTAGTGATTCATTCCTGGCAGATAATAGAAGCTCAAGGTATATTTGTTGGTTTCCATGGTTTCATGAAATCAAACATTACCATTTATTCTTCTTTTAGTATTAGTACCTTAATATTTGAAATGTGTGGATGAATTGTTTATGTATGTTATGTATTTATTTCTATTTTTAATAAGAGAAAGGGGCAGTGAGAAAGAGAGAAAGACAGAATCAATTTTTTATTTAGTTTTTCATGGACTTTCGTTGCTCAGAAACTTCATTGTGTACATGGTGCTGGAGTTTGAACCCGCGTACTCGCACATGCAAGGCAAGTCCAGTAACCGCTGAGCCACCACTCCAGCCCTACTTATTTCTTTATTGATCAAATTGCTTCCAATTCATGTGTTTCACAGTGTTTAGGGGTAGTTCACTGAATAATAAAAAATTAGTTTATTAACAACAGCAATAACTTCTTATTTCATTCTTTTACAAATTCTATGAACCATACCATTGTAAAACTTTTTTTTACATAGGAGGAAATGGAATATTTATATAACTTTGTAAAAATTCTGAAAATCATAGGAAGAGGTGAAGTTAGGATTTGACACCAGACCAGTTTGCCTTTAAAGCGGTATTCCTCATGTTAACAGTGGGTAACATTTTACCATAGTTGTTTTATTTATCTATACATTTATGCATCTATGCTGAGCTATTTGCTATGAAGGTGCAGTTATCAAACTATTTTTACCACTAAGTATTATAGTGAACATATTCCGAAAATACATACATTGTCCTACATCTAAGGAAACTAGAAATTTTTCTCTTATATCATCAAAATACAGTCCAGATCAGATTTTCCCTCTGGTTCTAACTTGTAGTGGTACCTGCACTTTTTTTTCTTTCTTTTAAGTGAGAGTAACAGAGAGCCCTTCTGTACTGGTCTCACTGTGCTCCCCCTCACCCATGTGAACCAGGCCTGTCCCTCTAGCAAAGAAGAAGGTAAATGCAAAGATTTGTTAGGCTGCAGCTTTCAGCAAGAACACCTCATGTGTGACACTGCACATCTCTCTAGAGGGCTGCAGATGAGGCTTGCTTGGATGATTTGATTACAGTGGTGACCACCATGTTTCTCATTTGTTAAAGCCCCTTTCTGCTTCATTTTACTCTGTGTGTGTGTGTGTGTTTAAATTAACAACTCAGTAGGATATGTCTCCACAAGATGGAAATACACTGTTCTCCAGCAATGCTTCAATCCAGGGAGCTGGGTAAACCCTGTCTAAAACAATTATTCTAGAACTACTAAGTTGTGATTTTAGTTTTCTGGCATCCCTTCCACACTTTCTAGTTTATATTCTTCTATTCTCTGAGTCTCCTGTAGTTATAAAAAACAAAGCTTAAGTTCCCTTGATTCAGCTAATGTAAAACATAAAGCCTTCCAGGCAAAAGTGAGCATCGGCATTCTGCTTATCTGTCTGGGCTCCTGTGTCTACATAGTTTTTGGCTTGAATATTCCTTGCTGTCTTGGAAATCATCAATTGGCTTAAAATACTTTAAAATTTCATGTAGAGGGTTTAGGGTAAACTTATTCTTTTATCTTTAATTCTATTTCCCTTTGTCCTCTTAGATGGAGCAAGTTCTTTGTTTTGGTTTTTTTGTTTTTGTTTTTAACTTTTTCTTCCTCTGGAATTTTCATATACTGCATCCACCTGTTAAATTGGAACATGCATATTTGATGTGATATCTGAAGTTCTGTTACTTCCTTTCCTTCTGGAGGCTTTAAAGATGAAAGCTTTTATATGTTATTTGTTTTATTTAAGATACTTTGATTTTACCTTGTTTTCCTTCCCATTGGAAATCACCTGTTGTATATAGTGTTGTGCAGTGAATTGTGTCCCCCTAAATTCATATGGTGAAGCCCTACCCCTACAATGTGACTGTTTTGGGCATAAGTCCTTCATAAAGGCAGCTATGGTTGAATGGTATCACAGGGTGAGGCTCTAATCCATTGGGATTAGTGTCCCTGGTTTCACTTGTGCTCTAGATATGGACCCAGAAAAGGACCTGTGAGGGAATAGGAGAGGGTGGTCACCTGCAAGGCCAGGAGAGAGGCCCCACCAGAAATCTGCCCTGCCAGCTCCTTGAAATTGTGCTTCCAACCTCTAGAACTGTCAGAAATAACTGGCTGTTGGTTAAGCCACTGCCATGGTTTAGATATGAGGTGTCTTCAAGAACTCATGTGTGTGCAAGAATTTTCAAAAGTGAACTAATTGGATTATGAGAGTGTTAACCTAATCAGTGGATTAATTCGTTGATTTGGCTTAACTTGGGGATAACTGTAGGCAGGTAGGGTGTGGCTGAAGGAGGTGGGTCACTTGACATGCTTTTAGAGTTCATGTTTGGTACCTGGTGAGCAAAACCCTCTCTGTTCCTTCACCATCATTTCCTGAGCTGCCTTCATCTGCCGTCTCCGTTTGCTATGATGTTCTGCTTCATCTTGTGCCCCGAGATAAAAAGAAGGCCATCTGTGGACTGACACCTCTGAAACCATGAGCCAAAATAAACTTCTCCTCCTATAATTTATGTCCAGTAAATACTCCTTCAATTCAACAGGCTGTGGCTTCCTCTAAATTCTTACTCTTTCCTTCTGAGGTCAATTTCTTCCATGGAGTATATTTGGGTAGCTCTTATAGAAACACTTTCCTCATGTTGGTCTCTTTTTATTGTTTTATTTTATTTTATTTTTTTAAGAGAAAAGGACAGTGAGAGAGAGAGAGAAACAATTTTTATTGAGTTTTTCACCTGGCTTTCGTTGCTCTGACACTTAGTTGTGTATGTGGTGCTAGGGTTTGAACCCATGTACTTGTGCATGCCAGGCAAGCGCCGTAACCGCCAAGCCACCGCTCCAGCCCCTGTCTCTTTTATTCCTGACCGAAATTTTTTTTTTCATTTTTTCCCCTCATACCAGAATAAATGTTGAGCTGAGTAGTGATCATCATGATTTCTCTGAACACCTTGTTTTTTTCACTCCAGTATATTCTGGACACCATTGTTGCTACTAAAATTTTTTTTATTAATGATATAGTTCTCTTTTAAAAAGTAATTTCTTTCTTGTCAACTATTTACTGCTCATTATGTCCAGGTGTGGGTTTTGTTGTATTTTTCTTCCATCATATTCTGAGTGATTTTGGCATCTGAGGACTCCTGCATTTAGTCAGTTATGGGAAATTATGCTATCTTAGTAGTCTTCAATATATTACCTCTTCACATTTTTAACTCTCTTCTTTGCAATCTCCTACTGAAGATAAATTTGTCCTCACTTTGTCCTCAGTGTCACTTAACTTTTCTTCTAATTGTCTATTGATGCATGTTCACTCCTAGGCAATTTCTTCATATACACAGTTTCTTAAATCTCTCTTCACATTTTCCCCCAAAAGCTTAGTTGGTTCTTTCTCAATTCTCTGAGTTTTCATAACTTTTGGTAGTCTTTCAGATTAGAACTCATGACTTTTTTTTCTTTCCTTAACACTGTTGCTTCAAGCTGACTTTGTCTTAGGGCTTCTTGTCAGAAGTTTTGTGTCTGTGGGGTATGCTGACTTCCTTAGTCTGCTGTTTTCTTGAGGCTCTACAGCTTTGGTTTCCTTGGGCTTTTCTCTAGGAATCCTTCATCTCTTATCAGAAAAGCTTTCGGGAGGTTTCCACTTACTCCTGCACAATGCCTTTTATGTTTAACTGTGTTCTTTCAGTCTTCATTGTTGATCATGGAAGTGTCTTGATCTAGCAAGTGTTTCAAATCTGAACCCCAGACCGCTGCATGGTCATGAAAGACTTTTTACCCAATCATAATCCAATATAAAGTTTCTTTCTTTTATCCTTATATCTATGGGTACACTCATTTACGATTACTGATTTAGTAATCACTCAAATGTCTTTCCTTTGTCTTAGATTCCAGATGTAGGTCTGTATTCGCATGATGTTTAAATCATAAATCCTTTGGTTATTAGAGTAATAACCCTCTAGCAACCTCAGTAGAATCAGCTCACATAAGTCTCCTGTGTTTCCTGATTTGTATTAGTTTTTGTACTTGGGGGTCTAAATATGCACACAAAATACATGTAAATAGGATGCTATTGTGATTATGTAATTTATTCTTGCATTGTGTTTTGATTCCTCATGTATTATTTTGAAATAGTTGTGCTTTCAATGACAGTTATATTTCTTTTAGTATGTTTTTGGCGTGTGTGTTTGGTAGCAGGAAGATTTTTAATCAGCAATGCTGCAGGAGTGGATGTCCGTGGTAGTGGTTATACAGTTCCCAAATTGATCATTTTGCAAGAAGCAAGTTCTCTGTGGAAAGACGTGGGTGTATAAGGCCAAAGCCACTTTACTGGGACCACATGGAGAGCTGAGCAAGACCATTTCCATTTGTTGTTCATGTAAGAAGACACTTAGTGGGGCTGGAGTGGTGGCTCGGTGGTTACAGCGCTTACCCAGCATATGCAAGTACATGGGTTCAAACCCCAGCACATATGTACTCAACTAAGTGTCAGAGCAATGAAAGCCATGTGAAAAGCTCAATAAAAAGATTGATTCCCTCTCTCCCCCTCTCCTCCCTCTCTCTCACACTGTCTTTCTCTCTTTAAAAAAAAAAAAAAAAAAGACACTTAGTCACTATTGTGTTAGCAAGCCAACAAAATCCCCAAAGTCCTATTCATAGCACTTACTAATTTTTTTGGTGTCTGTAACCTACCAAAAACTGATTTAAAACCATCAGTGGTTTGCCAACTAACTCACAAAATTCCTGAAAATTTAACAATTGGTTTGGGCAGGGAAACCAATAAATTGATTAGATATTCCTGGATATTTGTGTGTGTGCGTGTGTGTTATACATTAAGTTTTTCACTTATCCTATCACATTTATCACATAACTCTAGTATGTATGAACTGGTTTGCTTCTTTCCCAATGAAGGAAAAATAAATTCCTTTTTTTTTTTTTAGGACAGAGTGGACAGTGAGAGATAGTAGGAAAGAATGGGAAAATCAATTTTTATTTAGTTTTTCATGTGGCTGTCATTGCACCAACACTTTTTTGTGTACATGGTGCTGGGATTCGAACCTGTGTCCTTGCACGTGCCAGACAAGTTGTGCTGTAACCACTGAGTCACCTCTCCAGCCCAAGGAAAAATAACTTATAAGTTGGAATTGTAGATTACGCTTCAGAACAAGGGCCAACAAACTTTTTTTGTACAGTGCTAGCTAATAAATATTTTAGTGTTGGCTGGCTACATAGAATATCTGTTGGATATTCCCCTCTTTTTCCCTTCCTACCTCTTTCCTTCTTTTTTCTCTGTCTTCCAGTTCTTTATAATGTGAAGCTTGTTCCATAGCAGGGATATAGCTGGATTCAATTCAGGACTGTGCCTTCTGACCTCTGCGTCTGCTAACAAAAGTTTGTGATTATCAGTGCCGTAAAGTAAACTTTCATTGAAACATCTTAAAATTAATAAAATAAGCATCGTGCCTATTACTTAGCTTCTTGGACTGTTTTTATAATTATAAACCAAGAAGTTTCCTCTGAGATCACGTTCTGGGACAGTCCATTTTCATTCTGATTCTACTGGAAGCATCTTTCCAGTAAATGAATGTATAAGTTAGTTAAGAGAAAAGGATTTCATTTTTAGAGTTTTCCTTTTAAGGTATCACTGGGATATTGTATTTCTTTTTCCCAGTCTTGACACATTTCAAAAGCTCTCCAAGCAAAGAAAATATTAGCGTATATGGATTATTTTGTCCTACCCTAATGCTTTAGGTTATTAATTTTTCTTTGTGTAAAAAATGTTTTTACAGCTTTCCAAACAGGACTTAAGCTTACTTCCAGTGGCAGGTAAGTCTAGAAACCCCATGGCTTAACTGCTTTTTATTATTTTAAGGACTGCAGAAATTGTTGGATTATCATCAAGTAAATGAATACAGTTTTCAGAACTACTTTACTTAGAGAATTGAGATTCACAAAGAATGCCCCCTCCTCAAACACCAAGCATTATGTGGCTTAAGCTCCTGTTATTTCTGCAAAGAGCTTAAAAGACTGGCTGACCAGCATGAAAAAGAAACAGAGCATTAATTGAACAGATTTAAAATAATTGAGTTCCACATTTACTAAGAACATAATACAGGATGTTATCAAATTTTCAGATGTGGATATACCTTCCCCAAAATGCTTTTGAAAATAATAAACTGATGCTAAGAACAAATATATATATATATATACACACTTTGAAAATTCATTAGGAAACTTCCCATAGAGATGACCCAAAGAAATTTCTCCCTCATTATGGAATTATCTTGTGATAGGCAGCAGCAATCAATTTCCAAATTTGAGTATCATTCAATCAACATTGATGAAGATACAGGATATTATAAATTGAATACAGAAAATTCCACTTCCAAAGACAAGTGAAACACAGAATGAGGTCAAATGACGGAAAAAGTGCAAACAAGAGAAAGAAAATGAAAAAGAAAAAAACATGTTTTTTTTTTTTAAAAAAAATCTATAAAATGAGTATAGCCACGAGAAAGGAGGTGCTTATTAGGACAGACCAAAAAAAATCAGTCTATCATATCTCAACTTACCTGTTAGCTCATCGGTGTGCTAGCTTAGTCAATCTGAGAAATGTAGTCATCATACGACTTTTCAAATGGGAACCATTTGGTGTAAACTGTTATTTGAGTCATTGAAAGATTTCCCTTTTTTAAAAACAAATTGAGCAAAAACTTTGAGATACAAATCCAGGCTTTTAAAGTTTTGACAGATTATGCTGAAGTTAGTAATCTCTTTAAAACTCATCAAAAGCTTTTGCTACCGTCTTATTGAATGCTGAGAAATAAATGTCTCTCTTCTTTGAGGATGATAAGGATAATCCAAATACCATGTGTATTCTAAAACAAAAAGCAGTTTCCACATGTCATCAATGGCTGCCTTCTAGAAGATCATTTCTAGCTTCACACCTGGGTGACTGAATTCCATGGCATATTACTCCTCTTTGTGATAAAAGAACAGGCTAGTTGCCTTTGAGAGAATATGGAAGGTAAGGAAGGCATTCATCCATCCATTCAGGAAGTGTTTAATATTCACCCTCTTTGTTTCAGAAACTAAAGAGAGGAGTGAATAGAATGATGTTCCTGATTTCATGGAGCTGGTAATCAAATGCATTGTTTGGGTAGTGGGAAGAAAGAGACAGTAAACAAAGAGCACATAATATATCATTTGGTGATAAGTGTAAAAACAAAAACTAAAGAAACGTAAGGAAAATAGAGAAAGAAGGTGGCTGTGATTTTATACAGATGGTTAAAGAAGTCCTACCTGATACATTTTAGCAAACCCATGAAAAACTGTTGTTTATTAACTTTTTATTGATGAATTTTAATTATACATAGTAATGGAATTCATTGTGTGTATACATATTCATACATACACACAACATAATTTGGTCAGTTTCGTTCCCTAGTACCTGATGCTTAATTTTATGTGCCAACCTGACTGGACCATAGGTTGCCAAGATATGTGGTCACATGTCATTGTGGGTATCTTTGTGAGGTTATTTTGTCTGAGATTTACCCTTTAATTAGTAGGCAAGCACACGCACACAAATACACATGTATATACAAATAAATGACCTAGGACTTCTAATTTCTAACTGAAATTGTGTGAAAGTGGCACAAATTCAGTAAAGATTGCACTATGGTGCTCAAGTGAGGTATATTAGGTGCATTAGGTGAGTTTTCATCTTAGAGTATTTTCCACTTAGGTTTACCAGGACATAACTGCTTTGTAGGTTGAGGAGCGTGTGTGTGTGTGCAGAATGAAAAAAAAATTTTATATATATATATATATATATATATATATATATATATACATACACATACATATATCCTACTAGCTCTTTTCTCTAGAGAACTGTGACTAATTTGCAGAAGATGAAACATTTGCATTTGGTCAGGGAAGTGTCTTTAGGTAGGATGCAGAACTTGTTAAATACCTGAGTGAGTAGGGAGGTAAAGAAAAGTCGTGAACTTGTGAAAGTAGCTGGGACACTGCTACACAGAGGTTTAATTTGGAATAATGAAGTATGTCTTTTGAATGTTTTGAGCACAGATGAAAGTGTTTCTTAGTATAGTAGAATTGGGGGCTGTAGAGATAAAAGCATGTTTAAGATAAGAGACTTGTAAATGATGATACATGGGGTATCTAATCAGTCAGAGAAAGTTCTAACGCTTAGAACAATCTTGTTCAGGAATTATCAGTATCTCTACTTTCAGGTTAGGACTATGAGGCACATAATGTTAGGTATCCTCCTTATAATCTCTTTGCATTTAATAAATAGTAGAGTTGAGATGTAAATCAAGGCTGACATACCTCCAGAATCATGCTACTATGCCATCCCTGGCCACCCTCACCGTGACATTTTCTAGGAATAGTGCATATTTATAGGATAACCGTAAGGATTTCACTCTAGGATAATTCAATAAATTTTACCAAGAAGAAACAGTAAAGACAGAAGAGAACTCAAGTGCTATCAGAGTACCAAGGAAGGAGTGAATAAGCGAGTGAGTGAATAATCAACATATGTTCTTGCTGGAGCATGTATGAGTAAGAGAAATGGCCATTAGCTTTGCCAACATGGTATCTCTTGAAAAGCCTGAGTAGCAATCTCCCCACAGTCCAATAAAAGACCCAGTCTTGATTCCTAAACACCTTTCTCCACTAAAAGGTACCAGGGTTCTTTGTAGAAATGTGTGATTCCAGGGTCTGGGCAGAGAAAACACAACATTAATCCACAGTATCATGAGGCAAATAGTTAAGTCTTCTCCAAAATTACAATTTTCAAAGAACACAGGAGCAAGTTTTCAAGATCCCCAGTAGTCAAATATGGGACAATATAAGTATCAGAATTAAAGAATAATTGTAAAGGATTTTAAATATGAACTACAAATCCAAACTGATCCAACTAAATTAATTAAAGGGAAATTAAAAGAGAAATCTATTCCTTACAGTTTGTTTTCTTCCAAAAAACTAATTACTGTAGAAAGAATTAGAAAATTACCATTTTTCCATTATCATAATAATAGATGTATAAAGGAATTATTTATGGATATGAAAACCAGTATGTGAAAATTTACAGAATAACAAAATATTTACATAGTCTCAATTTACCTCCTCACAAGATTTTTATCAGTTACAAAGAGCAAAATTATAACTTTGTAGAAGATAAACCTGGCCAATACCATTTTAGCCAATTAGTCTCAGTTAGGATACTAATTGATAGCATATACCTCCTGATGTGATGCTTTGAAAAGAACTTTGCATCACTTCCTTCTTCGGAGATATTCCTACAGAAGTACATAAAAGGAACCTAATAATAAGAAAACATCACAGAAATCTAGAATAAGGCAGATTGATCACTGCCCCGGTTCTGAGGGGTATGCAAAAAAAAAAAAATTATTTTCAAGGGCTTTCATACTTTATTGGATAAGGAAGTGTGCACATATTAAACTTAACTATCACTGCAGCACAACAGACAGTAAGTCATGAATGTAGCATGCATATACTACCATTAGAATTTAGATGGCAGATTTAGAAGGATTAAGTTGAACTAGTACAAAAACTGGACAGTGAAGTCTGTGCTTAGTATGTGGAATCAACTACGTTTCTTTTCCTTTGTAAGACTCAATTTGTCCATTTCTGAAATTCAACCGTATTACTTGCTTTATAGATTAGTTGTTGCCCCTATTCACCAGGAATGCCCTCCGTGAGGTCAGTACTCATATCCCCTGCTCTGTCACCATCATGTTATACCAGAGGCACTTGATAAATACATGAGGACTGAAGGAGTAGAATTTATAAAAATTATAAGTGATTTTCAAAAGCATGCCTTAATATTGAGAGTGAAAATGATGAGAAAGAAGATATTCCAAGGACATAAGAAAAGTAATTCCTGTATTTATTGTGATGCTGATTTCCTTCCAATCATTCAACTCTGATATCATTACAGAAGGTTCGAGGAAAGGGTAGGGCACCTAAACCCAGGAGCCAGGAACAAATAAAAGGAAAGTGTGATGCAGGCCAAGTTCCCAAGGAATGTTGACAACTTGACTTCGCAACAGTGTGTGGAAGATTTTGACTTAGGAGACTTATCTATGGAGCAGTGCGGGTTAAATTTAGAGGGAAGTCAGGTAGACTTGTCAAGTCTTGATTTCTAGATGAGGGTAGTGGACTTGATCCAGTGTCAAGTAAGCAGGCACTAAGGTGTTCCACGCAGAGGTGGTATATCACAAACATTAGGAAGTTTAAAAATAATATGGTGGCCTGGAGACCAACCCAACAGCTGCTTGGAAACCAAGGTGTATCCATGACACCCACCCACCCAGGATCCCTGCCTAGAGCTGAGCTGACCTGACCCACAGCTGTTTAAGAACCTTGGTGCTTCCAGAATTTCCAAACTCCAGAGCCTCTGCCCAGAGCTGAGCTGACCTTACCAGCAGCCACTTGGCACCTCAGACTTCCAGTCCCAGGCCAGCAGGCCCTCCCAGGACATCCAATCCTGAGAACCCCACTAGGAACAAAGCCAACCTGCCTAGTAGCCACACAGGCCCCCAGGGAACCTCAAATCAGAGAAAATGAGGAATCACACTAGAAAAGGTCCACCTCAAATCCACAACTCCCACAAGGAGCCCACTGACAGGGAGTGGGATAAAAACCTAAAAAAAAAAAAAAATTGTCAACGATCTGATTACAAAAAGGAACAATGAATTGAAACAAAATTTAATGAAGAGACTAAGTGAGAAAACTCAAGAGATGAAAAACTCTTTTATCCAAGAAATAAACATATTGAAAAAGGAACTAACAGAGGTTAAAAATATTCAGTCAATCACATCAGAGGAATGATGGGAAAATTTAACAGTAGACTAACTTCTACAGAAAACAGAATCTCAGCTTATGAAGAAAGAACTTCAAGGAATGAAGACAGGCTAAGTGACCTTGAGCACGTCGATAACAAAAGAAAAAGAAAAAAATATTTACACAGCATGAGCTAAATTTTCAAAATGTCTAGATGAAATCAAGAAACAATATAAGAGTAATTGGAATACAAGAAGATATTGAAACAAACAAATGGCATAAAGAATGTTCTTAATGAAATAAAATATTTCCCATATTAGAACAGAGTCAGACATGCTTATCCAGGAAGCATATAGTACATCCAATAGGTCTGATCAAATGAGAAACTCACCAAGATACATCACATTCAAAATGTATAACAGGGAAATCAAGGAAAGAATATTAAAATCAGCAAGAGAAAAACACTAAATCACATTCAGGGGCAAATGAGTAAAGATCACGTCTGACTTTTCAGCTCAGACCCTAGAAGCAAGATCATGGAAGATAGTTCAATCTCTGAATGACCACAACCTCCTGCTAAGAATACTATACCCAGGAAAGTTCATCTTCAAATTTGAAGGAAAAATAAGAACATTTCATGATAAGAGCAAATTTGCAGCATTCATGAACAGAAAACCAGCATTACAAAGAATTCTCAAACATTAACTACAGGTAGAGGAACAAGCAAGCACTCCTCAAAACCCTCAATTAGAGGAAATTCAATAAAAGTGCACACTACCAAAAGACAACCAAGACAGTGCAGAACTCGTTAATAAAACATGGTGACTATGAACCACAACCAAATAACTACCCTACCGCTGAATGTGAATGGTCTCAGTGCACCAGTCAAAAGACACAGATAAAAAAACAAAACCCAAAAATATGCTGCTTACAGGAGACCCATCTTACAGCCAAAGGCACCCACAGATTGAGGGTGAAACGATGGAAATAAATCCACCAGGTTTATGAGACAAGAAAGCAAGCTCATGTTGCCATCCTTATATCTGAAAAAGTAAATTACAACCATGAAATAATTATAAGAGATAAAGAAGGCCATTACATCCTAGTAAAGGAAGAAATATATCAGGAAAATATAATAACCCTAGTAATCCCTATGCTCAAAACACAAATGCTCCCAAGTGTGTGGAAAATATACTCCAGGACGTAAAACCACTTATAAACCCCACCATGATAATACTGGGAGATTTTAATACTCCTCTATCACCGATAGACATATCATCAAAGCAAACAACAAACAAACAAAAAATAAAAAATAATAGAGATCTTCATTCTAAACAATTCCATAAATTAAAAGGACTTAACAGACATTTATAGAATATTACACTCCCAAATCACTGAGTTTAACTTCTTGGCATCACATGGGTCATTCTCCAAAACAGCATATTCTAATTCACAAAGGAAATCTCAGCAAATATAAAATGTAGAAATTATTCCATGTATCGTATCAGATAATAATACCATGATTCTAGCAATTAACAGCAATAATTATAACAGAAAATACATGTATACATGGAGATTAAATAATACACTATTAAATGAAGAATGGATCCAAGAAGACATGAAAGCAGAAGTTAAGAAATTCCTGGAAGCAAATAAGAACGAAGAAACAACACATAGAAACTCTGGAACACCAAGAAAGCATTTTTTAAGAGAAAAATTCATAGCACTGATTACATACATTAAAAATCAGGAGAGAGGGGCTGGAGCGGTGGCTCAGTGGTTACAGTGCTTCCCCGGCATGTGCGAGTACGTGAGTTCAAAACCCAGCACAACATACACAACGAAGTCTTGGAACAGTGAAAACCTCATGAAAAACTAAATAAAAATTGTTTCTTTCTTTCTCTCTCTCTCTCTCTCACTGTCCCTCTCTCTTAAAAAAAATTAAAAAAACAAGAGAGATCACAATAAATAAGTTTATGCTCCACATGAAATCCCTGCAAAAGGAACAACACACTAATCCCAAACCCAGCAGAAAACAGAAAATAAAAAAGATCAGAGCTGAAATCAATGAAATTGAGAACAAAAAATAAACAAACCAACAGCAATAAAAAGAATAAATGAAACAAAAAGGTGATTGTTCAAAAAAAAATAAATTGACCTCTCACTGAAAGGAGGAAGGAATTGAAGCGAATCAATAAAATTGCCAATAAAAAGGAAGTAATCACAACTGACCCCACAGAAATCCAATGGATTATCAGAATTTATTATATGAAACTACTCTAAGTTAGATAATCTGGAAGACATGGACAAATTATTGGACACATACAACATTCCCAAATTGACACAGGGTGATATTAAAAGCCTAAACACTCAACAAAAGGCACTGAAATCATTATAGCAATTAAAAGCATTCTGAAGAAAGAAAACCCCAAGACCTGATGGATTCCCTATTGAGTTTTACCACATCTGTGAGGAGGAGCTAACACCTGTCCTTACTAAGATATTCCAATAAATTGAAAAGGAGGGAACTCTCCCAAACACTTTTTATGAGGCAACCATAACTCTGATATGAAAACCCAACAAAGATACTTTGAAAAAATAAAACTGCAGACCAAAATACCTGATAAACATAGACTCAAAATTCCTTAACAAGGTTCTAGAAAATTTCATTAAAAAACACATCAAGAAGATAACTTATCACAATCAAGTGGGCTTCATTCCAGGGATGCAAGGCTGGTTGAAATTATACTATAGAGCTATGGTTACAAAAACAGCATGGTACTGATATCAAAATAGGAATGAAAACCAATGGAATACAATAGATGATTCTGAGACAGATCCACACATTTTTAAGCATCTGATCTTTGACAAAGGGAGCCAGAATATAACATGAATGAGAGACACATGGTTCTGGACAACTGGACAGGCACTTGTGGAATGTTGAAAGATCCTTACCTCTCAGGTTGCACAAAATTCAAAACAAAGTGGATCAAGGAACTAGGAATTAAACCAGCTACCATCCAACTGCTACCAAAAAAATTAGGACCAACACTCCAGCATAATGGAGTTGGCAACGACTTTCTCAACAACACTCCCGAAGTGAAAGACTTAAAGTCAAGAATTAATGAGTGGGATACCATTGGATTAAAAAGCTTTTGCTTAGCCAGGGAATTGTTCAAAACTGTCAAGAGAGAAACTATGGAATGGAAGATAATCATGGCCTGTGATTCCTCCAATGGGGGACTAATATTAAATATTTACAAAGAACTCAAAAAACTTCATATCAAAAACACAAACAATCCAATCAATAAATGGGAGAATCTTGAGCACACCAGTGAACATCTGAAAAAGTGTTCAAAATCACTGGTAATCAAAGAAATGCAAATTAAAACTACATTAAGATTTTACCTCACTCCAGTCAAATTGGCAAAGATAAAGAATATAAACAATACCAGATGCTGGTGGGATTCTGGGGAAATAGGAACACTAGTACATTTTTGGTGGAACTGCAGTTTTACATTTTTGGTAAAACTGCTCTGGAAAGCAGTGTGGAGACTCCTCAAAAAATTAGGGTTAGATCCAACCATATGACCCAGCTATCCCTCTTTGGGTGTTTTCCCAGGAGAGCTAGAATCAGCACATTACAGTGACACAGCAAAACCAATGTTTATAGCACCTCAATTTACAATAGCAAAATTATGGAATCAACCCAGATACCCATCACTGAATGAATGGATTAAAAACTGTGGTATATACATATAATGGAGTTCTTCTCACCTATTAGAATCAATGTTATTACAGCCTTTGAAGTTAAATGGATGGCAATGGAAGAAATCATGCTGAGTGAACTTAACCAAACCTAGAGACTGAAGGGCCAAATATTTTCCCTCATCTGTGGAGGGTCAAACAAAATCCAGGCTTGGGTGAAAGGTAGACAAACACTTGTACTAGACCTATCAAAGGTGTAGCAACACTTAATCTATGGGAATTATAGTTACATAGGGGAGGGAGGGAGGAAGAAAGAGGGAGAGGGAAAAGCGAGGAAAGATAGGGAGGAATCTAGGGTGATAATCAACAATGTAACATAATCTTTACCTCCTCCCTCCAAAGCCAAGTAATACTTATACAACCTTTTACTTCTGGAAAATTCACAGTCATTTATATATGTATGCATTTATAACTGCTATGGGGGGAAATATAGAAGAAACAAGAGACTAGGGTGTGGGTGATGTGGGAGGGACTCTGGATTAGGATCAAATGCATATCATGTTACTTTATATCCATTTATGTTTGTACAACAACTCAACTTCTTAAAAAAATAACAATAGGTATCAGAGGCTGAGCAGTGAATAAGGACATTATCAAAACAGCATTTTATTATTTTATTTATTTTTTATTAGTGCATTATACTTGTACATAATGATGGAATTTATTGTCACATATTCATAGATGCACACAATACAACAATACATTTTGGTCAGTATACCTCCCCCCACACCCCCCAGCACCTCTGTACCTCCCCACTCCTGTCCCCTGATCCATAGCCTCTCTTCTGAGTCCTATAATTTTCCTAAAATACTCAAGTACAGTGACATAATTATTAAACTTAAGAATATTTTTATATACATGACTGTTGTATGTATGGTGACATAAATTCTTGGAATGTACCTTGCTTTATCTCAGTTCCAACATTTCCTCTTCTCCTCCCTTCCTATCATCCCTTGTTATTTTTTTGTATATTTGACAATAGGATTAAATATTTATGTTTTTGTAAAGTCATGCAGTATAGCTTATTCAAATATCTTATGCAGTGTCTTAAAACTGTATCTCAAGGGAAAGAATTAAAGTCAAGAATTAATTAGTGGAATGCCATTAAATTAAAAAGCTTTTGCTCAGCCAAGGAATTAGTCAAAACAGTCAAGACACAACCTACAGAATGGGAGAGAATGATGGCCTATAAATCCCTCTGTCAGAGGACTAATATCCAAAATTTACAAAGATCTCAACTCAATAGCAAAACACACAAACAAATCAATAAATGGGTCAGAGAGCTAAACAAAAACTTCTCTACAGAGGAAATCAAGCAAGCCAATGAATACATGAGAAAGTGTTCTAAATCACTCGTCATCAGAGAAATGCAAATCAAAACCACATTAAGATTTCACTTCACTAGACTCAGACTGGCAAAGATGAAGAATACAAACAATAATAAATGCAGAAGAAGTTGTGGGGAGATAGGAACACTAGCACACTGTTGGTGGAACTGCAGACTGGTCCAGCTGCTCTGAAAAGCAGTGTGGAGAGTCCTCAAAAAATTAGGGTTAGATCCAACCATATGACCCAGCTATCCCTCTTCTGTGTATTTTCTCAGAGGAGTTAGAATCAGCACATTACAGCGACACAGCAAAATCCATGTTCATAGCAGCTCCATTTACAATAGCTAAATTATGGAACCAACCCAGATGCCCCTCACTGAATGAATGGATCCAAAAGCTCTGATACATACAATGGAGTCCTACTCAGCTATTAGAAACAACTATAGTGCAACCATTGAAGGTAAATGGAAGACAATGGAATAAATCATAGTGAGCAAAGTTAGGCAAACTCAGGGGGTCAAGGTCTGAATATTTTCCAAAATTTTTGGAGGTTGGAGCTAAACCCAGGCTTGGGGGAAAGGTAGACAAACTCATATATTAGAACCATAAAACAAAAATGCATTTTGTTATTTTAATGTAGCTCATTCTGCCTAAATATATAAATATATTTGCAGTTTTCATAATTTGCTGATAATAGTTGATTTCTTAAAGCTGTCTACATTATGTAATTATCATCCCAAAGGCTGAGGCACATATCACAAAACACAAACAAGACAGAGCTTAATGGTTGTTTATCCTTGAGGCTGAGGAGAGTTCCTGTAACCCCTAGCATCCTTTTATTTATTTTAATTTTAACTGTGACATTCAGGGCATTTACACCCACTACTATATTAATGACCATCATAGTTATGGGTCCCTGGAAGCAACAGATATGCTCAAGGAAACTTATTGCTTTACAAAAAGTTTATTGCTTAGTGTCTTCCGGACACAATGAAACATTTAGGATCTTGGTTATATCTCCTGAGTATAGCAAAGGTATAATAAATGGACTTAGAAAACGTAATATGGCTGCATTGCCAATGATTGCCATAAGTCATCTGTTACATGCTGACTGCACCCATAAAATACCTCATTTTTTAATATTTCCTTAGGGAATGCCTTTTTCCACATACAAGCAAGAAAGGGATTGTTTTGGAAAAGTTACAATAGATGTTCAGGCTAGGTAGAAAATGCAAGGAGGGTCAAAAATGGGAATGTCACCTTGCAAATGCTGCCTAATTTGCCAACTGAGAGGGCAGGGCCCTCACTGCAGAAACCCCTGTCTGTTCAGCTCATAAGGACCTGGCTGCCTTTCCCTGTGAATGCCTATTTCACTTAAAATATTCAGGTGGTTCATTTTTCGAAATCCATAAAATTTCAGAAGCTATCTGTGCTGTGTTGCCAAGAATGTCCCACATGATAGAATGCTTTTATAGAAATTGTTCTGGCACTATGTCAAATGACCCACATGCTGTAAGAATATCAGAACCATTTTTGAAACTAACATCCCACAACAGCAACTAAAGACCCTCAAAAGATTATATTTCCATCACTAATTGTCCATTGCAAATTTGGACTTGGGGGAATAAGTTTAGGTTGTGGTCTTTCTTTCCCCTTCACTACCACACAACAGCGAAAAATATGTTTACCTTGATTTTTTTTTAGTTCACAATGATTATCAAGAAATCAAATAATTTTAACTAATTTTGATGCATTCACTGCAAAGGAAAACAATTCACATATAATTAATTAGCATGTTAGTATGCATTTTCCCACTGTGAGAACATTTCATTGTATGGCTGAAGTCTACTTTATGCTGAGTTGTTTTGTGAGATGGGAGAACAAAGTTATGTTCTATTTTTTCGTATTCTTAAATCTTATTTCTTTTTTTATTGGTGCATTACAGTTTTACACAATGAACAGATTTGTTGTTACACATTCATACATGCACACATTATATCCATGTATTTTGGTCCTATTCTCTCCCCAGCACTCTCCCCTTGCCTTTCTATTTTAAAGGTTCCCCTCAAGGAAATTGGTCCCATAGGGTTTGGATTTCGAGAAGGCTATGAGGCTTCTTGGAAAGCACATTTTTGGCATTGCAGATCTCTGGCATAGGACTTAAATCTCATCTGCAGTACATGATATGTGACTTAAGAGCCTGAAGGAAGGTGATTTGTCACTGTATGTCAAATGCAGCCCTTCAAAGGGACTAGCAGGTGCAGTAAAAGGAAATCATACCAGGTGCCAGTCTTTGTTCGCAGGGATGCTAAGTGATCAGTTGCTGTGCTGTGGAGTTGTGGGTGTAGAACTGGAGTTTCACAGAACATTCTGCAGGGGTGATGTTTTTCATACCTGGGAAGGAGAGTAATGACAAAACTTTCTTTTGCAGGAATGGTGTTTTAGAAAGCTTGCTTTTGCCAGTGCTCATACTGTAACTTTTTTTTTCTGTGTAGATGACATGGTGGCAGATAGCTGAAGAAAGTGTAACATTTTGGCTCTTACTATTATTTTACATTAGATTTCCTTCTTAAATCTTAAAGGAAAATAAAGTCTAAAAGAATAATAGATTCTATTTTCTTCAGTTAGCGTGTATTAGTATGTACTCATGTGTTGGTATATTGATAGCTGTATACCTAATCCATTTTAGCTGTCTCATGAACAATATGCAATGTGTAAATACTCTTTGGATTTTTTTTTTTCAGGGCTGAGGACTGAACTCGGGGTCTTGTGCATGCTAGGCAAGCACTCTGCCACTGAGCTAAATCCCCAACCCCTATGTAAATACTCTTTGAAAGCTTGCCTCATCATTATATTTGCTGGGTGAATTGGTGGATATTCAAATGATGCAGTTATTCTGGAGAAGATAAGGAGTTCTTACTCTTATGAACTCTCCTTTCTACTAATATCTTAGGAATACCAGGCATTCTGCCAGTGTAGGTGCATCCATTTGCATTATTTGGCATTTTTTTTCAGATGCTTTCTTAGGATGTAATTAAAGTAATAAGAAGTATGAGAATATTTCTTTTAAGGTGAGAAGGGTAGAGCCTAAGGAATGGAGCTACAGATTTTGTGGTTGGTGAAAGATTTCAGTGATATTTCACTATTCCGTATTCCTCATTACACTTGGAATCAAGTAAAAAATACATATGAAAAATGATAATAATCAAGGAGATCAGTAATATCGATAAAATAAAATTTTGATAATATATGTATATATATGCAAAGCCTCAATTTTAAATTTAATGTAATTTCTGAACACATTTGGAGCTCTCCCTCTAGTTCTTTTTTTCTTGTTTTAACATATGTATTTAAGAGACATAATAGGATTTATTAATATGCACAAACATGGTGGAATGATCACTGTAGTCAATACTATTTACATACCCATTGTCTCACATAGTTACCTTTTTGTGTGTGTGGTAAAAGCACCTGAAATCTAATCTCTTCGAAACTTTCCAGTGTTCAGTGTTATATTATTAACCATAGTCTTCATACTGTACCTTAACTCTCAAGAGATGAATAAATTAATAAAATACATTTGAAAGATCTTCCCTTAGTTCTTAATGGTTTGCCAAATGCACTTTTCTTTATTATTATTTTTTTAATACCAGGGATTTCACCCAATGGTGCTTACCACTGATCCACATCCCAGCCCTTTTTCATGTTTTATTTTGGGTCTTGCTAAGTCGCTTTTAGGGCTTTGCTGAATTGCTGAAGCTTGTTTTGAACTTCGGATTCTCCTGCCTCAACCTCCTGAGTCACTGGGATTACAGGAGTGTTCCACCTCATCTGGCTGCAAAAGTGCTTTTCAAGAAAACATATTGCTTGAAATATATGAATGACACGTGAGGAGGAATATAAAATATATAAAGACACACATTGTTTGATGATAGGACCATGCTATGAAGATCAAAACTCCACCTGTGGTTAAAAGAAGCAAGACGGGACATGAAGAAGTGGAATTTTTATTTTTGCCAGATTTGAGGACTAAGGAAAGAAGAATAGCATTCAAAATGTACAAAGAATGAAGTCTTTCCCTTTTCCACTAAATATTTGTCTAAGCAAAAATGGAATTTAAAGTGGAAATACAGTATTACTAAGATTATCTCTGTTACATAAATGCTCTGCCAAATGAAAACGCAAAATGTGGAGAGTGGGCATAGATTGCTTTCAATTCTGGGTGGAGTATGGGGGCTGCAAATTATGCAAATAGCCACGTATTAAAGCAACTTGAAGTGGTGGTAATCTTACAAAGGAACATTCACACCAGGCCCAGACAACTTGAACCTAATTCTACTAAGCCCCAGAGGGCTGATGAAAGATGATGGCTAAGGGGAACAGTGTATTTAGAAAATGAAACATTGCGCAGCAATACAAGATGGTCAAAAGCTATCATCAAGAAGGCTGGGTCTTATATTTCCAGTCTCCCTGAATCTGAAAGCAGAGACCCGGTTTAGCAGATCGGCCAGCCAATTGGGCCACTAGGGCCCACCCTTGAACATGGCTAAAGGAATCTTTGCTTTAAAGGGTTGCAAAATTGGACACGTTGTGTTGTGCACAAGTCATTATTGAAAGGCAGGGTCTAACTACAGTTTGACTTTATGATTTTCCTAGTTTCTGTTTTTCAATGATAAGTTCTAAACTATGCCCACATGGTTTTCCCCAGTTCCAGTTGCTCATCTCTCTTTTTTCTTTTCTTTCCTCTTACTTTCTCTTCTGTCTCTCTTTGAAAAAGGAGGACAAAAAGAAACAAAATCTTTCTTTAAGGGCATAGATGATAAAATAATATTTCTCAGTAATACTCACAAAACAAAACTTAATAACTTCAACTCTCTAATGAGTCATTGGAAATTCAGAATGGTTTGTTTCCTTTGAACTGAAAATTCTTGGTTAATTTTCTAACATTTTTAATTTAAACATGAATCTTTATTTTGAGCAATATTTTACAGCCTTCATTTGCCTTATGTTTTTAAACCACATGTTAAAGAAGATTGCTATGGGGGCTGGAGCAGTGGCTCAGCAGTTATGTTGCCATGCCTGGCATGCAAGAGGACATGGGTTCGAACCCCAGCACCACATACACAACAAAGTGTTGGAGCAATGAAAGCCACGTGAAAAACGAAATAAAATTGATGGTCTCTTTCTCTCTCTTTCACTGTCCCACACTCTCTTTAAAATAAAAAAAAAGCATTGCTATGTGTTGATTCTTTAATGAATGTTTCACTCTAGAACTTTAAATAAGATCATTTCATTATTTGTACAGAGGAAAACAAATTCTGGGAGAGTTTTGACAGTATTTAAATGTTTATTAATATTCAGGGGTATATAAATGCAAAAAAAAGGAAATTAGTCATATTCACAAAGACTATATTAAAGTCCTAATTATGTTCATAAAGATCTCACAGGAAAGAGAATATATCCTTGTGATTGGGTTTGATGCTTGTGGTGGTCAGAATTTCTAAATCACCACGTAAGTTGTGAACTGCTTTAAATTCCATTTTTCTTGGATCTTATTCATATTTATAAGTGTATACTGGTTTTTCCTGTTTCCTTGTCAAAGTAACTCACTGACCCACCATAATGTAGCACATAGAACTGCCTCAGAAACAAGTTAGTCTCCCTAATAAGGTATTAAGCAGCACAACTTTGTGCATTTTTCAAACTCTTCCAGCTGTTAAGACACTTGTAATGCATTAAAAATGGAAAGTACAAAGCAATTGTATTATTAATTATGAAGAAAAAAGTTTCAGTTGTTGAAAAAATACTTTTATGTCTTCAGAAAAAGATGTTTGGATATGAAGTGATAATAAATTTCAATTACAGAATAAATCCTACACCATAAATGTGGTTGTTCTAAAATGGAAATATAGATAGCATGACTGCTACTTCATTGAACATAGCGATATGTTTGAATGTTGGCTAATCATTTTCTAGATTATTTGTTTCAAGAGAGTGCTGGAGTTAATAAGTCAAAAGGCAATATTTAGAGAACTACTACTTGATCATCTATGAAAGTGAATGTCATAGTTTATAGAAGCATTGGGGAAAAAGTCTCTGTGACTTTGAAAGTACTCCTGTCCCTCTATGTTGATTCCTGTTTGAAAAGCTCAGATCCAAGTGTCCTCATCTGCTTGAGGTGCTGTAACAAAATTCCGTAGGCAGGCTGGGTTTTCACCAAAGTCATTTTGTCACAGTTCTGGAAACTATAAAATCCAAGGTTAAGATGGATTACAGATGGTGACCTTCTTACTGCGTCCTTACGTGGCAGAGGTTACGCTCTTCTTCTTAGCAGAACATAGACCCTGTTTCCAGGTAGTCGCTGAGATTCTGAGGTACAACATGTGAATCAGTCCTTAGCACCAAGAATTGATTGTTTTACTTTGTTCTCTTTTCCCAAATGTAGTTATGTTTCTGTTTACAAAGGTGGCATCTGAACTTTGATTAAATGTAGAAACCAGTATCATGTCAAGCAAAAATAACCTCTTGTATATTAGACAAAATTGCCGTGAGTATCTTATGAATTCTGTTGTTTATGTTCTTTTGTAACTAACAGGATTTCTCAACCCTGGAATTACTGATATCTGGCCTAAACAAGACTGTGTGTGTGTGTGTGGAGGGAGTGGCTGTGCATTGTCTGAAATCATCCCTGGCCTATACATACTAGATGTCAGTTTTACTCTGTTATCATGACAACCAAAATTGTCCCCAGATATTGCCAAATGTTCCTGGGAAGGCAAAATTACCCCCAGATGAGAACCACAGTATTATAGGAATTTTTAAAAATTTTTTGAAACTTGAGGAATTATGATGTACAATTATGTTCTTTATATTTTTAAAAATTTTTACTAATTTCGGTGACATGGAAGATTGGTTAATGATAGAAGACTTGCAGAAACAAAATAGGAGACATGTTCAGAAGTTCCCATGTGGGTACTCATGTCGTGTAAAATAAAATGTGCATGGTTTTACTGAGGTATTAAACAGTTTTCATGATCTGGCCTCGCATGTCACCCTCCACCATTTCATCCTGGCCCACTCCAGGCAGTAGCTTTTCTGTCCCTTCCTTAACCAACTCAAGCTTTGCTATCTTAGGGCCTTTGCACAAGCTGTTCCTTCTCTCTAGACTCTTCTTCATCCACTTTATTACACAGATTTCTCCTCCTCCTCCTCCTCATTCAGGCATTAGCTCAGAGTTCACCTCCTTTGAAAAGACCTTTGGGCAGAGTGCCTGGGTGGTCAACGCTCACTGAGATATCTCCTATCTTATCCATTCCTAGATTATTCCCCACAGCATTAGCACTACCTGAAATGAGTTTTGTTTCCTCCCGTTATTACGTTGCACTTCTCCTCAATAAAAGCCATGAGGGCAGGGTTGTTCCTGTTTGTCTTGCTTGCTCCGTTATCACTGATACAGATTTGAGAATTCATCCATAGGTACTGATAGGTATTGAATTATTTAGTAAATAAATTTTCAATTTGATTTTATGTCTTAGTATCACTAAACTCAAGTGCTTCCTTTTCATTGAATGCTAGGCTTCCCTGCCCCAGAGCTCCCTAGAAAGATGAGAAAGCAGAGTAACCCCTAAATAAAATGTTGGAAATGTATTTGTATTCTTTTACCTCGGAAGATACTGAAACCTAAGAGAAAAGCTTGATACACACAAAGCCTTTTTTTTTTTTCAGAAGCACATACTTACCTTTGTAAATGTGTCATCTGAGATTTCAGATTTAAATGAATAATAATTTTAACTGCATCCTTTTCTTATATTCCAGATATGAAGCATTTTAAGATAAATATGCACATCCTTCAGCATGAAAGTGCATTACTGAAATAAAATACACTAGTAAAGCAGTCTCGTAGATAAAAACTCCACAGAACTAGATTTTATTTGACAGTCCTGAGACTTTTCTCAATGACTGCACAAAAGCGTTAAATAGAAATGGCCTAAGGATAGGCATTGAATCAATATGCACCAGTAAGTTTGTGAAATCAATTTTTTTTGCTCCTCAGATACAGCAAAATTGATGTAACCGATGCTGTGTAACTCCTATTAATTGCCTACAGTGACAGAAAATTTATCAATTACTTATTGACTTCTTTGAAGCCATGGGAAATGGCAGTAGCTCCCAGGTCGAGTCAGGGCGTAGAAGCCCTTTCTAGCTAAATGGAAGTGTAACTAGGAACCGAACAGATTTTATCTAACTGAACAGCTGTAAACATGGATATCTCTGTGTGGGTTCACGTATGCACATTTCCCTTGCACTCCCATCTTATCTCAGAAATTAGATATTACAGAGTCATTTGTTCACCTTTATGATGGAATCTCTACCAGTAACATTAGTAGCTAACCTTTTCTGACACTTACCGTGTGTTTAACAAAAACACAAGCATTGATACAATTATCACCTTCAGATAAAATCAAAAGGGGAAACCATTAGGACATGTTCTGCTCCAAGCCACAGAAAACAGAGGCTTCCACGCATGAGATTTGGTTCATGGGTATAGTGTCCAGGCCTTATGTGTTGTCACAGTGTCCTAAGAAATCCTCTGACCTTCCCACTTCGACTTCCTTAATGCGTGGTGTGTGTCCTCACGCCCAAGGTAGCCGCTATTCCTCCATGAATACTTTCAACATTTTTTGTTTGTTGGTTTTTTAAAGAGCAAGGGATAGTGAGAGAGAAAAAATAAATTTTATTTAGTTTTTCATTTGGCTTTTGTTGCTCGGACACCTCATTGTGTATGTGGTGCTGGGGTTTGAACCCGTGTCTTCGTGCATGCCAGGCAAGTGCCATAATGTAATCCATCCCCCAGCCACTGTTCCAGCCCCTACTGTCAACATTTAACCGAAGTAAAAATCTATAAAAGAAAAGAACAAAGGGTCATGATGGGGTTCTGGGAATTGGCCCTATTTGAGAGCTTTCTTAGAGGTCCTTCTCAAGAACTTCCTCTTAAGAACTTCTCAATGACCAAAGCTCATTCAGGGAGAGGTGCACAATAGCTGTGAACATCGATACCTAACGTTAGTTGAGGTTTGTAGCCAGGCATCAGGTAGAACGTGGATTTTGAGTAGCTAGCTTTCAGCACCTGCATCTAACAATGCAACTAGTTTAGGTGAAGTGACCACCAGAACCACATCACACAGGAAAGGCAGACCCACGCTCTGCACCAGATCTAACTCCAGAGCTTGGCTTTCTCAATGCTGCTCACCTAACAGCAAACCGGGGAGTAGAGATTCTGCAGATGTGCTGCTCCGTAAGTAGAAAATGAAGTTGCGTCCCCTGAAGTATACTGCTATAGTCAGCTTGTTCCTAGCAGGGACTAAAGGACCTGACCAGACAATTTTGAGAAAAAGGTTCATTTCGGGGCTCACGATTCCAGAGGTCTTAATTCATACAAGGCAAGCTCCTTTCTTCAAGGCTGGAGGTGAGGCTGAAGAGTGTAGCCGTAGTCATGGCTCCACTGAGCTGGGTGCTCAAGGTGTCACATCAGGAGGCAGAGCAGAGAACGAGACTCCATGCTAGATGCAGAAAATATACCCAAAGGCATGCCCTCAAAACCCCCTCCTCCAGCCACACCCAACCAGCCTACAGATGCCAGTTTATTCCTGTCAGGGAATCAACTCACCCCATCAGTTCACCTCAGCCTTCCCAAATTGTGCCATGTGAGCTTTGGGGAGACTCTTTACGTTCAAACCATAACATAGAGAAATAATTAAACTGAATAGGTTTGAGGAAAACAAAATTTGCTTTATTACCAATCAGTATAAACAAATACTTAAAACACAGATAACAGATTCACATTAGAAATGAAATTTGTGATTTTGACACTACATTTGGTTCTATAAGATGCTCATTTTCTTCTGCTTCAGTATGCACAGGTGTGATGAATATTGTTATGTATTTCTTCCATTTTCTATCTTTAAAGGGTCACAGATTTTTATGTATTTTGGTAAGAATACCTAAGATCTGTCCAGTTAGAAAATTTCAGGTATCAGTGGAGTACTATTAATGGTATCACCATGCCGTAAGTTAGATCTTTAGAAGTCATTCATTCCCAATTGCTGAATCTTTGTACCCTATGATCAAAGTCCCCCATTTCCCACAACTCCAAGCCCCTGGAAACCACCCTTCTATAATTTAATTAAATTGATTAAATTTAATTTCTATAAAAGCTTTTTCCAATTATTCTAATTTTTAATTCAAAATTTCTAATTGTCATAAACATAAAAAGTTCCAATATTCTAGAATAGAAGACAAGTTGAAGCAACTTAGCTGCTTTTGCTATCTAAGTAGAAATTTCTTGGACCAGGATCATCTTCAGAGGAGGGAGTTCTAGTGTACAAATTACCAAGTCTCACGTATTCTAAAAGCAGACTGAGAGAAGGACACGTCCTTCAGATGAAATCATACACTGTGTGGCCCATTGCAATAGGCTTCTTTCAATAAGCATTATAGTTATGAGTGCTGTCCCAGTTTTATCATGCTTAATACTTCATTCATTTTTATATCTACCTAATGTTTTGTTGCATGGATATATCCCATTTTATTTATTCATTCATCAGTTTTTGTATATTTGGTTCACTTCCGTCTTTTAGGGTATTAGAACATGTACTGCTTTAATGTATGAGTTTTTGAGTGGGTGCATGTTTTTATTTCTTGGGGTATATACCTGGGTTGGAATTCACATAAGGTGACTCAGCATTCTGTGTTTTGAGGAACTGAAAGATTTTTCTCAAAGTGGCTGCTTGATTTCATGTTCTTTCCACCAGTATACAGCATTTCTATTTCCTATTGCTCTGATGTTATCTATCACTAAGTAAGTCCTTTCCTAGAAACACTAGGAAAGCTTGGGAACATGTTTCTGATGTTCCTGAAGGAAGAAAAGCCATTCTCTTTCGTGAACCCAAGTTGGTCACTGGTTTCTTAGAACATTTGACCACCGAGGTCACTCGTTGTCAGGGATGATTGAATCTTTTTTGATATTTAAAAAAATTTGTTTTATTTTTTAGGAGGAAAAGTTATTTATTTTTAGAGGAAGAGTTATTTAATTTTGGAGGATCATGAGTTCAGAGTTCTGGGTCCATAGATAGCAGCTTCCATTCCTTGGGGCCTGAGGTTAGGCAGAACATCATGACTGAACAGTATGGCAGAGGGAAGTGGCTTGAGGCTTCACTTTGGGAAGTGGAGAGCTGGAATCTGGAGAGCAGGAATCTTCTGAAGCAGGCTGTAAAATGCCCGAAGCCATGCATGAATAGCTGAGGTTAAGAATTCAAGGATAAACCTTATCCATGGTATTTTAAAGTTTTCTGCAAAAGTAGAGTTTGCCAGGAAATTCTCTATAAAGAAAACATCTTGAAATTTTGTAGCTTTTCTGAATAGACAGTAGCAAATAGTGTTGATCGAAGGTAAGGAAAGATTGGGGCTACACATACATGTTTAGTGAAAGACTCCAACTGTGTCCTATAATACCTCAGCATTTTCATCATCAGGCTGCGTTGTACTTTCTAATTAGAATGACTTAGGATGTATGTTCAAATTCATTTGCAAGCTCCTTTCTTGCAGGCTTGACCACTTGTGTTAACTCAAAAGAGTGTTTAACTGAGAGGCACTTAGTGAAATTAAGTGTAGACCAGAGTGCATTGCTTCTTTCATGAAAGACTACAAGGAAAGAAAACTATATCACGAGATTCACTGAAATCTGTCAGTGTCCAAGAAGCATATTTGGATTCAAAATTTAAGATTCTAGGGCTGGAGTGGTGGCTCTGCAGTTCCGGCGCTTGCCCGGCATGCGCAAGTACATGGGTTCAAACCCCAGCACCCACGTGCACAACTAGGTGTCAGAGCAACGAAAAGCCATGTGGAAAACTTAATAGAAATTGATTCTCTCTCTCTCTTTAAAAAAAATTAAGATTCTAAGAAGATGATTGATTTTTCTTTCAATAAATAAGAGAGCTGGACCCAATGGTGCACCCCTGTAATTCCAGTGGTTTAGGAGACTGAGGCAGGATGACCAAAAGTTCAAATCTGCCTCAGCATCTTGGGCACTAAGAAACTTAGCGAGATTCTGCCTCAAACTAAAAATAAAAAGGTTTGGGGATGAGGCTCAGTGGTTAAGCACTTCTGGGTTGAATTGGCAACACACAAACACACACATACACACACCACACACACACACACACACAAAAGAGAGCAGCAGTAGTAGAAAGAATAATTTAAAATTTTCTCAAAACAGTTTTAATAAAATGTATTAGGAAGTAATATGGTATATTTTATTTATGTATTCTAGACATTGTATTCTGCCATAGCTATGCTAAAAGATAAATTCTGCTTTTAGAAGATAGGTACTTTTGGGAAATGATCTCTCTAACAAAGAGTATAAATTTTTGCAAATCTTGCTATGACTTTTCTTTTTGGGTTTCTACAAATTCATGCAGTGAATTTTGCAACAATGTATCATTTGAATTAGAAAAGTATTTTTTCCTCTCCCTTGTTGGCTTAAGAGACATTTCCAAGTTCTTCTTTTTCTTTCATCACACAACAGTTAAGAAGACATAATTTATAATTTTCTGTCTAGCTAGTCTTCCTGCTTTTATCTATGGCTCTTTCAACCATCCCTTTGAGGCAGTAAATCCATTTAATACCTTTGCTATGAATGCACCTTAACACCTTGTTAAATAAGACCATCAAGCTTTCACCATTTGCAATTTTTCATGCCTTCTACTGTGTATGGGCTAAATTTCACAAACTGATTTAAAAGTAATCCTTAGTAACATGATTTTAATGGTAACAAATCATATCTATGACACTCCTATATATTAGTAAAAATCATCAACACTCAAATTTGGATTCCAGAATCTATAATACATTCAAGAAGAAATTAAAAACAAGCATTCCATGCACAGTTTATTGTTGATGAAGGAAATGCATAATGTGTATGGAAATCATTGATTACATTAGCACTTAGATGAGAGATGGAGATAGAGTTAAATTTGAGTTACTTAGGGGAAAGAGCCTTTCACTTAAAAGTCTTAGGAATATCAAACAAATTGTACTATTAATAATTTAAGATAGCATCAATAATGAATGTGCTGAATGAAAGAGATATGACCAAATCAAGTTGTTTCATAAGGTGTTTCAAAGTAGAGATTTTGAAGTGTAGGAAAAAGTACACACGTGGATGTTGCTCATGGTTTTGGTGGAGTGTTGTGATGTGGAATCTCTTCTCTTGATGTTGGAGTGTGTATGTAGGAAGTGAGAGGGACACAGAGAGACAGAGTTAAACATGGTATTCGTCCACAGGGACCCTCAAAGCTGGATAAGAAATTGTTCCATGCTCTTTCTATAATTTTTACTTACGTTATATTATTCTTGTACTATCTTCAGAATGTTAATTTTAGTAACATCAAATTACATAATGAAGTTCTCAGCTTATTCTCAAATAAATTACCACTTGGTATCCATAGTAACACTGACTTACTTATGAACACGGTACAGGGAATTCTTGGAGGCTCTTCCAGTTAATTTATAGATCCAGTCAATTGCTACTGTAGTTAAGTGTTGGCTATTCTGATCTTTTATTTCAGAAAATATATTTGTACTATCAGACTTTTACCTAGGATTGCTATGTAATTTGTCTTGCAAGTCATGTCACCTTTTAAGAGTTAAAGGGGTGACAGTATTATTACTTGTACCTGAAATAAAGTTGCAGCCTGGAATTTAAGAAAGCTAAATTCCAGTCACTCAGTTATGGCCACTGAATGTATGATTTATAAAATTTATTACTAAAAAAATTCCTGTTAATTTCTTTAAGGTGGAAATGACCAAAATACTTTCATCCATGGTATACATGAATAAGTTGTGGTCCATGTATATAATGCAGTACTGCAGAGCCAAGGAAACAAGCTACTCATGTGTTCAACAATGTGGGAGAAGCTTATGGAAATATATTGAATTAAAGAAGCAAGATTGTGGTTATATAATACTCAAGGATAGATAAAACTAATACATGACAGCAAAGGGGACTCCAGTGCACTTTTATGGACTATTAATAGGCACATGGTGCAAGGGGCCTCTGAGGTTCTAGGAATCTTGATCTAGTTGGTAACGGCATAATTATGCATGTATAAAATCCATTTTCTTGTGACTTAAGCACTACATTTCACAGAGATTGTACCTCTTAAATTTTTAAATAAAGAAGAGATAGTACTCGATTCTTATCAAAGAACTCTCATCAGAATAAGGTAAATGCTTGGTCAGTTGAGAATAAAACTAAAAGCAAACAAGTATTTGCTACCTTTCCCTCTTTGAGATGACATTTTCCTATTTTATATCCAGATTTACAAGCATTTTTAGTCACAGATGCCCCTTGCTATTCACTGAATGTAGCTTTGTTCTTTCTCCTATTTATGAATTTGGTCATGTTGAATTCTGTTACCAAAACACTCTTTTCCTCAATAACAACCTGTCAAAATCTGCATTCTTCAAATCCCAGGCTCAAATACTGTTTGGGATTTCTTCCTCAGTCTCACTTAGAGACACTTCCTATGTTTTCATCTTACACCCCCTTTCATCCCTTTTTTTCTTTTCTCTAGTTTTCTAATTAATCATTCAATAGACAAAATTGGACCTGATGCTTAGTGCAGACAATACATTGATGCATGAGAGAAAGGCTTTGTCTTGGAGCTCATGGCTGCTTAGATAATGGCGCTTGCCATATTATACCTGATGGCTTAGGTATTTTGTGCTGCTGTTGAAAGACCCTCTCCGAGATGAAAACTCCTTGAAACCGTGGAAGGAGAACTAAGACTTATTCTACTGTGTAATCCCCATCATGTTTCAGTAAGAGTAAAAATAGGCACTCAATAAATGCTTGTGAATTGAAATAAATTCATTTGGTTCAATTGCTTGAAACAGTTTTTCTGTGGGAAAATATTATAATGAATTTCACAATTTGGCTAACAATAGGTGGTTGATAAGATTAGTTAGTGCTTTTAATAACTCAGGTTCATTGTACAAAAAATACGCCACCTATAATTTAAGCTTTTCCACAATAGAATGATTCCCAGAATCTTAGCAGACACTCTGCAAATTAAGTTAATGTAGTGTAAATGATTACTTATTCTCTCAGTTTTAAACATAATTCCTTTCACAGTTTGGGCATGGGTCAGATAGGATCTGTCACCTAGACTCCAAAGAGGTAAGCTTTTGTTCATCATACTATTTCATTTCCAGTGTTCCCATGTGTTACCCTGAAGTCTTGTACCCAATGCATTTTGAGTTACATCCAAGTCAGAGAATACTTTGGGAGAGCTAATTTATACATTTCAGAAAAAAATATTTTCTTCCTCTTTGGATTTCCTCTGTACTGTTTATCATCAATTATTTTTGAGATCTGTTAGCTTACCTCAAAGATCATCATCAAGTCCTCAGTTCTACTCTAAAATGTAATGCTTGATACTATTAATGCTTTATAGACAATGCTACCTTTGGAGAAAATCCTAAGTTTTGCATATGTAAAAAGTTATAAATGGGGCTAGAAAGGTGACTCACCATCAGAGTGCTTGCCCGGCATGCGCAAGGACTGGGTTCAAACCCTAGCACCACATGTACAACTAAGTGTCAGAAAGATAAAAAACCAGATGAAAAATAAATGGCTCTTTCTCTGTTTCACTCTGTCTTTAAAAAAACCTTATAAATGGATATGATTATGTAACAACATTAAGAAATACACACACGCACACACATACACATTGGACTCAACATGCAAATTATTTAAGAAATGAGTTAATATTCATTGTTACTATATATTTCTTGTTTTGAGAATACAAGTAACACTGTTTAGGACTAATTATAGTTATTTTAAAATGATTTTCATATAGGATTTGAGGTTCCTTCCTTAGGAGAAATATTTTTAAACATTATTTTAAAGCAAGTGAAGGGGAATTTCAGAAAGAACACCTCATAAAAAAATTATGTCCCTGATAATACATTCCTGAATAAAGAATCTGCACCAAAAAAGTGGCACAAGTAGTTTTTCTTTAAAGGTATAAGTTGGTCATCGTATTTAGAATATTTGTAAGTCCAAGTGCCTGAGAAGATGGATATGCATCACAGAACTGAGATCTTTAAACAAGAATGATTGATATCAATTCGAATAACAGCAGTGAAAGGTCCAATTTCCTGTGCACATACTATTCCAAGTACCCAACTAAACATATTAGGATTGCTCTATGATGAGATTCATAAAGTAAACACATTCAAAATTTTTCCAGTTCACAAAAAAATCTGAGTTAATGGACCCTCTTCCAAATTGGCCTGAATTTCAGTCTCAGTCGTTTTCCATCGGTGATCTTTGTTTTTCCTTGGGCAGTGTCTGCAAAATGAGACGATTAATACTTTAATGCACATTTGGCACTTTGGTAACTGCTCTCCATCCCTGCCCTGCCCAGGTGATCATTTAGGGATAGGCTGCCTCACTATTTCCCTACTTCCAGGAGGGCAGTCCTACCAAGGGTCTTTTCTGAGCTGCCAAAAATATAGAAGCTGATCTTTATTGTCACTAGCAAGCTTGTAACTTTACAATGTCCATCACCTTGAGAAGGCAGCTTTTAGTGGTTTGAGTGGTTGCTCAGTAGTTGGAGTGCTTGCCTAGCATGCCCAAGGACTGGGGTTCAAACCCCAGCACTACCTACACAAATAAGTGTTGTAGAAATAAAGGCCAGATGAAAAAAATAAATAAATTGATATTCTGTCTCTCTTTCTCTCTCTTAAAAGAAACAAAAAGAATGTGGCTCTTATTCTGGTTAGGACTCTACCATTTAGTGCCCAGTCTAAGGAAATCTCATACACATGGAATCAATCCTTTTCAATTAACCACACTTTTGCCATGGAGTTTTAAGTCCTGTTAGGATTTGACTCCTTGCTTTTAAAATGAGCCCAGGCTGATATGTGCATATACCAGGGGTTGCATTTTAAGAGAAAACCCCTGAGCTGAGGGAGCCCAAATATTTTATATTGACAGTAAATCTTGCTTGCCCTTGACTTTGGAGGGAGATATCTCTCCTTCTCTCTCTCTCCTCATCAGCCCACTAAATTCTCTAAGACAAATATCCCAAAGGGCAGTAAATGTGTTATAAAATGTCTAGAGATATCAGATTGCTATGAATCATTGTCTCCCAACGTATCATTTATTTTATTTTTTATTTTTTTTTATTTTTAAACAACCTTACACGATTTTAACAAAATAATATAAAATGTGTATAAAATGTGTAAATATTCTGGAAGTTATTTTATAAAGTGACTTTATGTGAGTCACCTGACTTGGATGTAAATTCTTATTTTTCTACATGGAAATTACCATTGGGAGTTGCATAGATATCTCCAATCTTTGTCTTTTTAGGAAGGTTGGCACACATCCTTAAAAATGTCCCAAAAGTGGAGTGAATGAGTGAGGTTTGTGTACAAACCAATTATTAAGTGCGTGCCATGTTGGAAAGAAGCAAGAACAGTGAGGAATGTGGTAAAGTACAAGTGTGTGTTCCATTTAAAGGGAGAGGGCTGACATAATTGTTTTCAGATATTCCAATTATTTAAAGAAGCCAGAATCCAGTGTACGTACAGTCTACTGATTTTTAAAGTAGCAATTTAGTAATATCATACCAGTCTCAACAAAACCTATAACAAACAATTTATGTGAATGTAAGTATGTAGGCATGTTTGTGTGAGTTTGCATGCATGCACAGCACAGAAAAAGTGCATACAAGACAGATCTGGACTATGGGCTCCACGTTTTCATCCTCTGATCTGGCACTTTCTTTCTTTTTTTTCCATTCTTCCTTTTTTTAAGCTTAAAGTGCCACTTTTTCTTTTCTTTTTTTCTTTTTTGAGAGGGACAGAGAAAGTGAAAGAGAACCAATTTTATTTAGTTTTTTCATGTGGCTTTCATTGCTCCAACACTTCATTGTGTATGTGGTGTGGGGATTTGAACCCGCATCCTCGCACTTGCCAGGTGGGGGTCATAACCACTGAGCCACTGCTCCAGCCCCATGATCTGGCACTTTCTAAGAGGAGAAATGGAAAAGTTGGAATATTATTCTTGTATTCCCTCAGTTTCAGAGTAGTCAAATGATTTAATAAGATTGTAAATAATTCAAGTAGACTGAAGCTTCCCAAAGATATTCATTTTCATTTCTTCTATTCATCAATTTTCACTTTTGTCGAATGCTAATATACAAAGGATCCATGTGCACATTTTTTCCTGTATTATTCAAACAACTGTGGCTTAAAAATGCCAACTGCCACAGTGCTTTTGAAAAGAGAGACCGAGTACTTGATCATCTCCTGTTGCCATGTGATTTATTTCCTCTACTTTCTTTCTCTCTTTTTCTTTTTTGACAGCTATCAGCTCCTTTTGTTTTCATAGTGGCCTGTATTTGAAAAGTCAAATTCAAACCACTGTTTGAACGTGAAGGCATCCAAAAGAACAGATTAATCTTGGCTCACCTAGGTATTTTTTCTGAGCTGTCAATATTAGCATTCTTCTACTGTGGTTTGAAAACTGCCCAAGAAGGAGTAACCACATGTTTCAGACAAAGAACTTTGGAAGTAGAAGGATATTTATTCATCAGATGAAAACATGATAGAAGGATCATCCTATGTGTACGAAGAATCAAAGTTTTGTGAGGTGACTACGTTGTTCATGGCCTTACATTGTGTATCTTTATCTATGATTACATATCTGTATCTAAAACTTCATATAACTTTATTATGAAGTATGTATAGCAATATTATTGCATATTAAAATTCAAGTACATGATTCTATGGAAAGTAACTTTATGAGAATATTATGTTTTGATTAGAAAGTACTGAATTTTTCAATAGTAACATTGGATAAAAAGGGGGAATGATAAAAGACAAAGAAGAAAATAAAGTTTATTAGGAAAGTGGGAGTATTGGATTCTTACTCTAGTGTTGTTATAGTTTGCCATCTGACCTTCGAAAGGTACTTAAATTCTTCAAATTTTGGGGTTTTTTATATGTTAAAATGAGCAGGTTGGGCTAACTGCCATGCTGCTAAGGTCGGGGAGCTATAACATTCTGCCATTTACGCTGCTGTGTCTCAGAAAGCAGAGTGAAAACATGTGGTCCTTGAGACAGCAATTGAAATACACCGGAAGCCTCAAAGCAGAGATTTCACATTACTTATCTACTCCATGGGTACATTTGTCTCAAAGATGTTTTATTTGAGCCAGAGGAGTATTCATTTCTAATATCAGCAGATTTTATTTAAAGACATTATTTCTGCATTATTTCTAAAAATACGTGACAATTTAAAATACTGTGTGCCCACTTTTCTGCCTCCAAACTACTTGCTAGAGACAAGTAATAGCTGCCTCTCTTAAATGGGACAAGTATTCAGTCGTTCTGAAATAATGAGGAAAATGATTTGTCTGTGGGCACATGTGCATGTGTTTTTCTTTGGAGAGAGTCCTTGGCTTTCATCATAGAGATTTAACCCAAAATTTTAAGAGCCACCGTTATAAGCACAAGGAAGTAAAAATAAGAGCATTAGACAAAATAGTGAGCAGACAGATTGGATAAAGTGGACTAGTTGGCAGTCCGCTATATTACAATCACTGTTAACTGAAAAGGGCTTAAACCAGGTGAGATGGTGGAAGGGGGATCAAAAGGAAGCTTGGCAGAATTTCAGCACTAAGGGGCCATCTTCATCCCTCATTAAATTAACAAAGGAGAGTCTGGACCTAGATAGGTGGAGTGATGTACCCCAGATCACAAACTCAAGACAAAGAGGACTTGCATCCATTTTTGCTGAGTTCTAACTCAATTTGTTTTGCATTGCTCCTTTTTCCTCTCTAGTTCACCAATTGAAAGAATCTCCCACCTCTGTTGAGGCTACATGTTGAATGCCAGGTTTTGAGAAGTATCTATCAGCCTTTTTAGGATTGAGTTGTAGAGGAGATAAACTCTCAGAACTAAGTGTCTGGCATTTAAATGGCACCCTAGAGACATTTTTTGGAAGAAGGAGTCATTACTTATCCCAGACAAGTTCCAACATTTTATTTTAAATGTAATGGCCCTGATATGATGTGTGAGAAGGGCAGACAAGCCACATTATGTACCATTTGGAAAGGTACGTATAATGGTTGGGAATGGAGGAAGGGAGATTAGTATATGACAATAAAGCAAGCCACGGTCAACTACATTAAATGATTGCACATATTAGGAAGAGGATTTAAATTATAGGACAAATGTCAGCTAAGATTTAGGTGATCTATTATCCATTTGATACCCAAGCTGTTAGTGTCAGTTTTCTTCCTTCATTATCACTTTCATGTTTTGCAGTTCAAATAGGATGAAAGGGTATATAAAATGTTCTATGGAGTTTCATAATTTTGCAGACTGCTGTAATCATGCAGAGCAGAGGTCTAGTTGTAAGAAAATAGCAATGCTACCGAAACAAACTTTTATCAATATTTCTAACAGTGCTTTAAAATGATAATGACCTAAACCACCTACTGTTTTATGAAGTTATTACAATTAAAGGATTGCATGGTTGACATCAATTTTATTGAAAATAAGGGCTTACTATTTTTAAACACATGAAGTGGCATGAAGTGAGTAATAATATTACACATTAAAACATTTAAAACAGTTTTTTAATATAAACCCAATTGCTAGGTTAAGAATCAAGCCCATGATTTTAACCTGAAAAGCAAAAATTTAAAGATGATGTCATTGTCAGATATTAGGTGAATTTTCTCTGTGTCAAGATCAAGAGGATTTCTTACTGACTTACAGATAAGAGCCAATTGTGCAGATACAAGAAGAGAAAGAATATTTGCTGCTTCTAGTGTATATTTCCACAGCAGTAGCAACCAGAAGTTAATTTGCATGTTGGAATGATCTTTACAATATTATGTACAAAAGAAATAGATGCTACCTTGCACATTGTGTGGAGGAAATGTTGCACATATGGAAGAGAACATACTTCATTTATAATTTCAGAGACCATCTTGCACAATATTCCTCTTGTAATCTTATTTTCAACCTAGGGTAATCATCATCATCATCATCATCATCATCATCATGAAAAGCTAATAAGATTCATTATTGTTATTGCTTGCTATTATTAGTCTCATTTCCTTTTTCCAAGGGAAAGATTATCTATTAGTGCAATTGTTCTCTCATTCATTGGCGGCTGGCTTTGCCAGTTCAATTCCAAAGATAAGAAATCAATCCATGTCCACACACATCTTTTATTAGGTTTGTTATTTTGCTTATGAATGCTTAGTGGGACTCCTTATGAATCTACAAGATTGAGAGGCAAATTTGTTTTTAAATTTCACTTAATGAAAATTAGACTGTAAAGCATACAAATTTGGAATTGACCTAGAATTGCTTAATAATTGAATATTCAGATAATTAGAGGCAGTTCAGACCTCAAAATGTTGATCCAATGCTATTAGCAGATTCCTAGAGCAGATTCCATAGCTAAGGTATATTTTGCCAGTATTGACAAATATGAGATCAAAAGTTTCTTTTGATGTATATGAAGATGTATATATAGAGATGAATGATTTATCATATGGAATCAACCCTAAAAATATTGCCTATTTTTACATTCAGAAATTCATTAGAACTTCGTTGTGTTTTGAACTTTGTAATTTAACGAAAAAAATCACATTGTGCGTACTCTTTGCTCTTTAAAAATGTCAAGAAATCAAATTCTTCTATGACCTAGAATGCCTCTGTATATACTCTGAGAATATAAAACAGAGGTTCTTTGTTGAGCTCAAGATGGTTTAATTAAATTTAAATGAATGTGTGTGATTTTTGAAGTTGTTTTATTCCAAGCTTTACCAAATCTTACTTTATATTAATTTATTTGTCTGTCATGGATATTTTCCCATTATCTTCTGTCATTTGAAATTTGAACTTATTTGTTGCAACTACTTTTATTTTATAGTAAGTTTTCATCACTGCCATAGATTCTACTCCTCTATAGAAGATTATATGACTTTAGTTCATCATTGTGTTATTTTTCCACATTATTTTTCTTTTCCTTTTTCATATTTATAGATGACTTGCCTTTGTTATTTTATTTTAGTATCCCACACATTCTTTGTTTACTTCTTTTAGCGAAACTACATATGAAATAAATATCTCTTTCAAAGACAGATTTTAAAGCAAATTGTGTTTTCAAGTACTAATTAGCAGCTCACACTGACTGTTCCTTTAGAAATATTCAGTGAATATTTCTTGTTTTCTACTGAAGTGGAAATTAGAAAATGTAACATACTCGCTCATCATCTTTCTAAGATCTTTCATCTGCACTTTTTTTCACACTCGGGAAAGTAAAACAACAAATAAAGTTGAAGAGGAGGGAGAAGAGAGCAATTAATTGTGGGAGAGAATGAGTGTATCGACTACTGAGAGGCTGAGCATATTTCTCATGTAAAAGAAAGTTAGGAAATGATGAGAAATGAGATATGAAATGGGAGTCATAAAAAACCTCCCCAATTTTGATGAAAAGCACAGATAGGAATCAAACAGATGTACCGCTTGTCTTGGATTCTTGGCGACTTCACGGGCTTCTGCACAGAGATGTAGCCACTGATTACAATTAGTGGAAGACTTTATTCCCAAAGTCCCATCTTTCAAATGCAAATTAATGGGTTCTATGACAAAAATAAAAGTGCTTGACACTCTATTGAAGAAGGATTCAAGTACAAAGAATAATCAGTTGAGATGAACAGTCTGAAGTTATTGCGAAAGGATTCACGGAGTCCATTTTTCCAATAAAGCAGAGAGAAGTGTTTGAAGATAATACTTGTTTCAAAAGTACCGTTTTATGAAGGGTCAGGTAAAATAATCATATCTGATCAATTCTGGTGGAAGGGGAGGCCAGTATGAGGGGGGTGAGGTTCTATCTTCACACCAAGCCTCCATCTCTTCGTAAATATAAGTATGTTCCAAATAAGGTAAATCTTAATATCTTATATTATCAGAATTAGGTTTCCATCATTTCTTTCTAACAGCGGCATGTATGGGGGGAAAATTTTTTTTTTTTACAAAAGACAAAACCTTAATTTAATTGCTTTCCTAGGCAGATAATTATCTTCCCAGTCCTGCCTGACTTATGTTCCGTGGTAACCTGATTGAAATATTTGTGAGATGTCCCGGCTCACGAATAGCTTTCCATTTTTATTACATCTGTTACAGATTAAATGTCTATGATTTATCTTTGTTTATTTTTTCCTCCTATATGTGGAGTTCTTTTTTTCAAAAATGTTTCAGGGATAGATAGGGTGACTTCAGAAAGGTGAGATGTCTCCTTGTGGCAGAACAAGCCTGTTCTTGGGAATGACTGGCAGGATTTCTCAAGCTTATGCCAAATGGTTCAAATCCAGATGCAAGACTCTAATATCACCATAGATTTTACTCCATTAAATGCAAACTCATTTTTACTGTGTCAGAAATATTTTCTTTTTTTAACTGAGAAATTTATTATTGAACAACCACACATAATTTTAACAAAATAATATAAAATATGTATAGATTCTGGATATTAGAATTACCCCCAGGAATGCCCCCCCAATTACCCACCCTCATCCCTCCTTTCCCCTTCCCACAATATCTCTAAAAAAGTATTATGTTGTAT